>JAXISO010000169.1:0-90799 GCA_036785465.1 Colletotrichum agaves
GAGTATAAGTACTATATTATAAATAATATAGGTTAGTTCTTAATAGTATTAATAGTATATATACCTATATTATCCTATACTTACTAGGGAGTATTTATATAGTAACTAGTCCTAATTTACTTAATCTCTATATTCTCTAAGTAAGTTATAAGGTTATTTATCTAGGCCTTCTAATTAACTATAGGGAAGGTATTCTTAGTCACCTTAGCCTTTATAAATACAACTTTTAATTTCTTATATTTAAGAATAGTAATAGTAGTATTAGGAGCTTTATTAGTTGAAATACTATATAGTTACTTATATACTTAGCTTATTTAGACCTATTAAGTAATAGTAACCTCTATTTAAACCTAAGGGACTAAAAGTAGGGCCTTATAGTCCTTATAGAGAGTCTTTAAAATATATTATATTACTTATTTAGGGAAGTAATAGAAAATAATATAATTAATCTCTAAATTAGGAAGAGGATCTAGTTTCTATTTATAGGCCTTATTATAGAGGTTACTAACTTTTATAAGGAATTCTAAGATATTATTTAACTTACTAACTTTAGAACTAAATATAAGATTTTAAAGCTCCTTATTAGGGTCTTAATAAGTACTTAAGTTTATAATATTATATATTTTAAAGAGAGTATTCTTAAAGTCCACTTAATTTTTATATACTATAACTAGGTTTTTAATAGTTTATTAATATAACTTATTATAGTACTAACTAACTAGGGCTACTATTTCTTTATTAATTCTCTTATAAATCTCTATATAGGATTTATAATTATTTAGGAAATTAGAAATATTATTACTAGTAAACTTAGGAATTTCTTAAATATAGGGAATAATAGGAGCTATTAATTATTATTTTTATATAGTTTTAATTAATTCTTTAATTACTTAGGCTATATTAATAATAAGAGAGAAGAGTAAATTATTATTAGTAAATTAGGGTTCTATTTCTATAGAGTAAGTCTTTATAATATTATATTATATATTATTCTTAGGAGCTCTAAAAGTAGGGTTCTTTTCATTATTATTATACTTATTATAAATATTCTTATTAATATAGACTTAGTACTTAATTTAAATAACTTAGATTTATAAGAATATAGTTTCCTTAGACTCTTTATTTTTAGAGGTAATAGGATAAAGGGCTTACCTCTAAATATTTTTAAGGTAATTCCCTTATAGGGCTTATTTTATAGAGTAGAATTCTTTAGCCTAGAAGAATTAGAAGTAGATATACTAATTTTTAAGGCTCCCCTAGTCTCCTTAGGATACTATTTTAATATATTAAATATAGTAATTAAGGTAAGTTTTTAATAATTTATAATAAGTATATATTAGTATTACTAAAGTTAAAATTCTTTTATCTTTATTTTATTAAGTAAAAATAAAGGAAACTTTTATAATTTAAATTTATAAAGAAGTAAACTTATAAGAGGAATAAAAGGTTTAGCCCTTTTTTATTTATATTAATTATTCTTATAGGCTAAGGGGTAATTATAATTATTATCCCTCCTATAAATATATAGGCTCTTTTCCTTTTTATAAACTAGGGATAATTATAGCCTTTATCCCTTTTATAAGTTTAATAACTTATTTCTCTTTAACCTTTATAGGTAATATAATACTATAGTCTTCCTAAACTCATAAAATTCTTATTATATAATAATTAAAATAGGGTCTAAATCCCCTTAATTAAGTTTATTAATTTAATTAAAGTTATTTATTTATTATTTTATTATTAATTATTAATTATTGTGGTAAAGAAAGTAAATATTAGCTCTATTTATTATTAAGGGATAGGGAAAGGGAGAACTTTTTAAATTTATAAATTCTAAAATTATTATAATTAAGTTTTTAGGATCTTAAGTATTCCCACTTAAAAATAATAATTATATAGTTATTATACTTATTATTCTCTCTTATTTAAGTTTATAATAAGGTTCCTAAATACTTAGTTATTATTCTCCTTATTTTTAGTTTTATACTTATAAAGTAAAAGATCTATTTAGTAGTTAGAATAATATATTATGTATTTATATGAATATTAAACCTATTTATATAGTATAGAAGTATACTTCTTTGAAGTACTCTCCTAGAGGAATTCTTAAAAGAGAAGAATCCACTTTTAAGTACTATTCAAATAGGCTAAAGACACTATAGGAGTAAAGAATAATAAAATTATATATAAGAGTATTATAGTATTATAGTTTTATATTTATAGGCCTTAGAATAAAGGAAAAGAGCTTAAAATGACTAGAAGTATTATTATAAATATAATCCTAAAAGACTTAATTAAAAGAATAATAATTTACTAAGAAAACTGAATTTAAATTGCTGTATTACTTGTGTTATTATACTAATAATAATACTAACTTTATTTCTATCCCTCCGTGGGATTCTATTTATAATAAATAACTAACTAAGCTACTTAATAAGACTCCTTATAATGGTAGATCCCACTGCCCTATCTTAGTAGTAATCTTCTTAGAGTATTAGAGTATATAGCCCTATATAGTGGGATTAAGTATATTCTATTCCTAAGGGAATAGTAAATTAAGAATAATTCTTTATTGGATTTACTAGGATTATAGAGAATTTAGAGAATTTAAGTGGGGTAATTCTAATTATAAAGCTTCCTCTCTAGTTATTATTATTAACTTATAAAGTATAAATAAATAATTATATAGTACTCTCTCTCTTAACTAAGTAGGTAGTTTAAATAATAAGAGCTAATTATAGGAGCCTTAGGCTTCTTAGAGATAAGCTAATAGTTAATTTATTAGTTTATAGTATATAGAGTAATTATAAGAATTATTTAAATTTTAAATAATTATTTTAGCTCTATTTAGCTCTATTATTCTTAGTTTATCTATTATAAATAAGGAGAATTTAATAGAGAATAAAAGTAAATATTTTAGATTAATATATAGGTTTTTAGTAATTATAATACTTCTAGTTTATATTAATAGAAATAGAGAATTAGGAAATTAGTTATATTATATTATTAGTAGTTATATTAATTATAAGGAATTTCTTTCTCTAAAACTTGTAATAACTCTTTTATAGGTATTAAAGAGTATTAAATTTAAAATTTTATAAGGATAAATATCTCTCTCTATAATATATTTAATTTCTCTTATTGAGCCTATAATACTTTCCTAGGTAATTTTAGTATTACTCTTAATTTTTCTAGTAATACTTAAGTAAATATAATAATTAATAAAAAGTAGGTTTATAATAAGGGATTAGAGAAGTTCTTTTATTATATTTTTACTATTACTCTTTTTCTTTTCTCCTTAAGTATTATTATAATTAATAAGGGTTTAAATAAGTTAGTATTAGGTGGTTTTATTATATAATAAATACAGGGGAACTTAATATTAAGCTATTTAAGTAGTCTCCCAATATTAGTAGCTCTAGGTAGTATAATAAGTTAGGTATATAGACTAATACTAATGGAACTAAGGGACCTGAATTTTATTGTCTCTTCCTATTTAATTTTACTAATTTATAGTATTTAAAGTAGTTATTATTTTAATTACTAATTAGTATTAGTATTCTAAGGTAATTACTTTATTAAATAGTGCCCTATATATATCTTTATATATCTAAAATGAATATATTTAATAGTAGAATGCTTAATAAGAGATCTAAATATAGTAGAGATTAATAGTGTTGAGCTAAATATATAACTGAAAGTAGTTATGTAATCCCGCTAAATAGCTGGGCTCCGGGCTTCACTCCGCGCAGCAGCCGGTTTACGGGTGTTATTATAATAAATTTATTTTACTTTAGAATTTTAAAAATATTAAATAAATAATAAATTTAATAATTAGAATTCCTATCAGAATATAACTTTAAAATTATTTATTATAAGGGAATAAAGAATAGAAAGGTTAATACTCTTAATTAATAATTAAATTATAATATACTAGTATTAAAAGAGATATAGGTTATTCTTAAAGTAAATAAAAATAGGAACCTTATATTTATAATTAAACTCTTAATAATAATGAAAAGAAATAAGATTAATTTAATTAAAAGAATACTTCCTAAAAGTATTAGGGAAATATATTTTACTCTAGTATATAAATACTAGAGTATAATTAAAATATAGAAATATATTTAATAATACTATAATAAAATAATTATATAATAAGAAGTAGCTTTAGTAATTATTATAGGCTATACTTAGATAATATTAGCGTAGACTTTACCTATACTTACTTACCTAGTCCCTACTTAGTACTCCCCTATTAGGCCCCTATTAAGCCCCTTATATATAGACTTTTTATCTATTATAGAAAACTTCCCTTTTCTCTCCTTAGTTCTAAATAAATAATATTTTATATACTCTTTAGGCTAAATAAGCCTAGGCCTAGCCTATTATATATTTAGAACTTAGTTCTTATTTACTACATAAATAATATTAGGGTTAAATATAACTCCCTACTAATAAACTACTTAATTAATAAATTAAGCTCCTAAAATAAATAAAAACTACTAAATAATATAATAAATAATATAATAAAAAGAATTAATACTCCCTATAAACTCCTTATGAAAGGCCCTCCTATAAATAAATTACTTTAATAATAATTAGAATACCTTATTAATTCTCTCTATTAGAGAATTATAGAACTAATAAATAAACTAATAAGAAGGAATACTACTACCTTAATAAACTACCTAGTACTTCCCTAGGTACTTACCTCTATTACTCTCCCTATAATAGAGAATACCTTAGTCCTAATACTAATTATAACTCCCACTATATAAGTAACTAAATATATTACTCCCCCCCTAGTAGTTACTTATTACTAAAAACTCTTATTCCTCCTATTAGAATTCTTAAATAAATAAAGGGAGTACTAAACTTAGACTTAATAAAAACCAAGCTTAAGATTAATAAGTACTTTTATAATAATAATTTTAAATATTAATACTTAATTAATATTTATTTAAATACTAATTCCTAATAAATAATTAAAGTCTTTTATATAATAAGGAGTTTAAATAATATTTATAATTTAAATATATTTATAATATACTTAAATTAAATATACTTAAATTTAAATAATTAGCCCTAAATAATAGTCTAATTATAGGGGCTTTAATAAAAGAATAATAAGAGGCTTACTACCTTTTTCCCCTATTTTAACAAGACCTTAGTAAAGGTTAGTGAATATAATTAACTAAATATAGTCTAAATCTCCCTCCTAGAGACTACTCTAATACCTTACTTAAAGGAGCTCTTAATTACTATAGAGCTCTTTATAAAGTATAATAAATAGCTTATAAAGGTCCAGGATATTATATAGAAGTTTAAATATATAAAGAGACTAATTAATTATTACTTAGTACTCTATTATAAGACTATTAATTATAATACTAATAGGGATATTATAATAACTAGCTCTATAACTAAGTAGTATAATTACTAGGACTTTATAGGGTCCCTCTTCTCTATTAATAATAATTTAAAGTATTACAGAGACCCCTATAAGTATTATAACTATAATAAAGTAAATTATATTTAGTAGAACTATTTAAATTAAAAGAAGAATACTCCTATAAGAGTCTTAAAAATTAAATTATTTATAAATAATATAAATAAGAACCTAGGGGGTAATAATAACTCCTTAAGTAATAAGGAGTAAAGAAAAGAGTAACTTTAATATAAAGTTAAATACTAGGGCTAACCTAAGTAGAAGTCTAAGAATAGAGAGAATAATAAAAGTAAAAATAAAAGAGTAATTAATAATTAACTACTATTTAAATAAGATTAATTCTACTCTTTCTTATTAGGATTTCTTAAGGGTTTTTATAAAGGGCTTAAATTAATTTTAGGTTAAACCCTTTAATAATTATTTCTTATAATATTATTAAAAGATTATTAATTATTAAGGAGTTTAATAAACTTATCTTCTCTTTTTTACTAATAATTAACTTTAACCTAAGTCTAAAAGTAATACTCCTCTTAAGTAACTATATTTCTTAATTACTAAGTAATTCTCTATAATTATATTTATATAAATACTCTATATAACTAGAAATAATTATAGAGATATTTTATAGTTTTAGGGGATACTTTATTAAAGAATTTACTAAAATAATTCTAAACATCTTCTTAGTATTATAACTAAGGTTATAATTCTATAAGTTATTTTTTTTATAGACCTTAATCTAAAAAATAATCCTAGTATTAATTTACTAAGTAATAGTCTCCTTAGTATATTAGAGTATATAATTCTATATAGTGGGATTAAGTATATTCTATATTTCAGGGAATAGTAAATTAAGTATAATTCTTTATTAGATTTACTAGGACTATAGAGAATTTAGAGAATTTAGAGAATCTAAGTAGGGTAATCCTAGTTATAAGTTTTATTACTAACTATTTTTACTAACTTATAAAGTATAAATAAATAATTATATAATAACTTTCTCTCTTAGCTAAGTAGCTAATTTTAGAGACAGGAGCTATTATTATAAGTCTTAGGCTTCTTAGAGATAACGCGTATGGGATCATAATATATAAAATTATTATAAGAGTTTAAGATTACTTTTTAAGTTTTAAAATAATTATTTTAGCCCTACTTAGCTCTATTATTCCTAGTTTATTTACTATAAATAATAAGGGTTTAATAGAGAATAAAATTAAATATTTTAAATTAATAGATAAATTTTAATATTTATTATATTCCTAGCTTATATTAATAAAAATAGAGAATTAAGAAATTAATTATATTATATTATTAGTAGTTATATTAATTATAAGGAATATCTCTCTCTAAGGCTAGTAATAATTCTTTTATAAGTACTAGAGAGTACTGAATTTATAATTCTATAAGAATAAATATTTCTCTCTATAATATATTTAGTTTCTCTTATTAAGCAAGTAATATCTTCCTAGGTAATATTAATATTATTCTTAAGTTTTTTAATAACTCTTAAGTAAATATAATAGTTAATAAAAATTAAGTTTATAATAAGGGATTAGAGGGATTCTTTTATTATCTTTTTACTATTACTCTTCTTCTCTTCTCTTTAAGTATTACTATAATTAATAAGGGATTTAAACAAGTTAATATTAGGTAATTCTAATATACAATGGACACGGGGGAGCTTAATATACTAAGTTAGTTATAATAGCTTATAAATATTAGTGGCTCTGGGTAGTATAATAAGTTAGGTATGTGGACTAATTTAATGGAACTAAGGAACCTAAAGTTATTACCTCTTCCTGTTTTACCTTATTAATCTATAGTATTTAGAGTAGTTATTTTAATTACTAATTAGTATTAATATCCTAAGGTAATTACTTTATTAAATAGTGCCCTATATATATTTCTATATATATAATAAGGTAATTTAAATTTAGAATATATAAGGGGAGATCTAAATATAATAATAGCCTATAGTATTAAGCTAAATATATAAGTAAAAGTAGTTATATAATCCCACTAAATGGCCGGGCTCTGGGCTTCGCTCCGTGTAGTATTTGGTTTATGGGTATTATTGTAATAATAATATATATAGAGAGGTTTATATTTAAAAATAGGCTAAGAGAGGCTTCCTAAAGCCCCTCCTAGAATTTAACTAGTTATATTTAGACCTCTTTATAGATTTTATTACTAATTTCCTCTTAATAAAGGGGAGAAAGAGTTATTATCTCTAAATTATTATAAATTACTTAAGTAAGTTCCTAATACTATAGAAAATAAATACTATAGAGATTAAAGCTTATACTTAGTAGTTCCTTATTTATTATTATTATTTTTATAGAATATTATAATTTATTATTAGTAATAGGGGGTTAAATTAAGTAAATTACTTTAAAAAGGAATTCTATTAATTAATAAATATAATTTACTTATTAAATACTAAGTACTATTTATAAACAAATAATAATATAAACTAATATAACTAGGAAATTTAAGCTATATTAAGAGTTTTTATATATTAATTTTAGAATAATTAGGGGAACTTACTATTTAGTATTTAACTAGTACTTTATAATTAGTAATATAATTTTATTAAAATAATACTCTTCTTTATAAAGTATAAATACTATATTAACTTAATTTTAGTAATAAAGGAGATTACTAGGGTACTCTTTAATAGGGAAATAATAACTTAATATTTAATTAACTAGATTAAGTTAGTTATAGAGTTTATTTATATAGAAATAATATTTATATAATAAAGAATTAAGGACTAAATTAATAAAAAGTAATAAAGAGAGGCTTTTATAAAGTAAATTAATTATATTAACTTAATATAAAAGTTAATAATTATAATAATATAAATAATAGCCCTAAAGTAATTTAAAAAGAAATATAAGAATATTATATTAAATAATAATAACTTAGTTATTACCCCCCCTAAAATAAAAGAGGGGGGAGGGGGGTAATATTATATACTATACTTAAATAATATTAGCCTAGGCTTTACCTATACTTATTTACCTAGTCCCCACCTAGTACTCCTCTAGTGGGCCCCTACTAAGCCCCTTATATACAGACTTTTTATTTATTATGGGAAACTTCCCTTTTCCCTCCTTGTCAAATTCAGGGGGCGCTCGTTCGTAGAATAGTTAGTCCGCGACCCGCAGTTACGAGACTCGCGAGTCTCGTATCTCCGCGCGAAATTCGCGCAGTTCTGCAGTAACAACAATACAATACAGAGATCACGGATTTCAACACTCCTTAGTTCTAAATAAACAGTATTTTGCGCACTCTTCAGGCTGAACAAGCCCAGGCCCAGCCCTTTATAATAATATATAACTTGGTTAATTTTCTCTCTAGAAAATAAGTTATACTAATTCTTCTATAAACTGGGACCCGGTGAATTACAATGTTCCTTCCACTGAAAGCTACGGAAAGCTTCTGACGCTTGTTCTTATCGCGGGCAGTGAAAGCCTGACGAAGTCTCAGGCTGCACACACGCAGCGGCTGAACATGTTAGTTATATTTCCAAACTAGAAGTAAGCTATTGCCTACCAGGTGTTTGAGTGTGGTTCCACATAGCAGTCCGCTGGACGCGGATAACATTCCTGGCTCTGGCTATTGGTGAGTATAACTTTTAGGCAGGAATCCAATCATGGCTGACTAGGGCTGCAACTTCAACATACGGGGGGGGTAACGCCATCACAAGGAGACAGTAGCGGGGGAGGGTTTCGAGAAGCCACTAGGCTAGCGATTGAAATCATTATAAGTATGGAAGGGTTCATTGTAAGAACAATAGATCGGTTATATATATAGTGCCGTTTATAGAGGTATAGTTCAACAAGAGTTTTGGATTGTCTTTGACTGAACACACATTACACAGGGCTTTATTAAGCTACTTATATAGGTCTATCTCGGATGTGCGGCATCAACTTCGGTGGAATAATGTCGAGCTTGGCACGCGGATACGCGGCATCAACTATGGGAGAAACAATATCGAAGTTGGAACTCGGCAAAGATAGCCGAGATTTCATTGTACTTCGTATGATAAGCAAGTAAAACCCCTAGCACTGGTATTGTGGGGACCAAAGGCCCAATGGATACTCTGAATATTTCCTTTAACTGGCTGGGATCACGCTTGCAATTAATGTACTGGCCTTGCAAGTTCAAGCCACAGGAACCTGACAGGGATGTTTTACTTTGGCCTGCAACCGCAGTATTATAGGAAGAGTTGTGTTGAATGGTTCGGAGTGTTCGGATGGTGTTGTTCTTGCTGTTGTTGCTTGCTTATTCGCGCAATTGACCGCACACGCGGCGCGCTATAAAAGGGGCTCGCGCGGCGGTCAAGGGCGGCAGAAACCGCGCCAATTTAATAAGTTAACTAGTACCTAATTATAAGTACTAGTATTTATAGTATTTACTATAACCTATTAAGTAGTTAAATAATAATGAAAGGCTTCAAGCGCCTTAAGTTATTCCTGGCCTTATGGATAACTTAAGGGCAAAGGGAGCCACTATCATTCTTGGACCATCTCACGCAAACCCTCATTATTTGGCGAACTTTCAGTAACGGTTTGGAGTGGATAGGGAGTAGGCGCATTCAGTTTCGAAGCTCTGGACACCGAAATATTTATTTTTTTCCTTCTTTTCTTTCGCCAAACGCTTCCAGGACCAAGAACCTCGACTTTGAGTCGTATAGAATAGCCACGATATGGGATAATGAGTCTCAAATTATCAACCACTTTCGCAGCAGAGATACTCAGACCATCTGAAGTTTCTAGGAGGAGCACATACTTGCCAAAATATCATCAAAGACCTCTTAATGGAAGTTAGTAACTGTTGGAGCCAGGCCCTCCCAGCTGGTGGCTATTGTCTGCCAGCTGGCGGCTCTGGGAGACTTCAGCCTCCACGGCCCACTGGGTGTCGAATTTTCGGGATATTAATAATAATGGAGAGATTGGTGGTATTATTGATGGTGTTGTTAATAGAGAGTGCGCGCAATTTGGCAGCGCCTGCGCGAGCCCCTTTTACAGATCTCGCGCAGCGGTGAAGGGCAGCAGAAACCACCCACCAAATTTAACACACCCCCCCAAATTAGACCCTCCCAGGGCCCAATCTACAAAGAGAATTACGCATTTCTAAATACAGTAGTAATCCTATATATATATATAATAATAAATTTAATTACTTAATCCCCATTACTCTTACTAAAACCTCCTCAATAAGTAAGAAAGAGTTATACTATTTATAGGATCTTCCGCGAGTTTCAAGGCCTCCAATAATAACTATACTCGCATAGGCCTAAAGGCCTTAAGCTCCTCATAATTATAATAAGGTAATCTTAAACTCTTCCTCATTAGCACTTAAAGTAGCCATCTAGTATCCCTTATAGGCATAGTAGGGTAGCTCTCTAGCTCTTTCTCTATTAGACCTCATGAGTATAGTAGGGTAACTATCTAGCTCTTCCCCTATTAAACCTCACGGGCATAGTAGAGTAGCTATCTAGCTCTCCTATTGGACCTTACATAGCTCACAATTAAAGGTCTTATTACTCTCGCACTACTTTAAATTAAGTTCATATATTATAAGTATTAATTAGTAAACTTTAATAATAACTTCGTGTGGATTAAAAGCTTCTTACTATTCCTGAAATATATAAGTAAAAGTCCCTCTTAAAGAGTAATAGGGTAGGTTTTAAAAGTATAATAAACTTAAGTAATTATAAATAGCTACTAGTAATACAAATTAGACTATTAATTATTAAATTTTCAGGATATTAATAATAATAGAGAGATTAGTAGTATTATTAATAGTGTTATTGATGGAGAGTGCGCGCAATTTGGCAGCGCCTGCGCAAGCCCCTTTTACGGATCTCACGCGGCAGTAAAGAGCAGCAGAAACTACCCACCAAATTTAACACTAGGCTAGTAGTTAGTTTCTCTATCCATTATTATTATTTTTACTATATAATTAATTCTATACTTCTATAGATTATAAGCCTAGTCTTTTTTTAAGGTTATCTCTATACCTAAATTAAGGTTATTTTACCCTTCCTTTTTCTATTATTTTAAATACAAATAATTATAGGATTATTTTAAGGCCTAGTACATATTAGTATAATTTCTTTAGAGGCATAATTAGTTACTATAACTAGAGCTAAATCTAATAACTTTTTACTTTATAAATACTCTTATTACTCACACAAAATAGTACTATATTTTCTTTATAAATACCTTTATCACCCATATAAAATAATACTATAATTCCTTTATAAATACCCTTATTACCCACATAAAATAGTACCACAACCCTATATAGAACTAAATCCCATATAAGATCCCTACCTTAACCCTTAGCCATAGTAAATACTACCCTAAGCTATTAATAGTAGTTATTTTAAATAATTAAATCCCTCCCTTTTATTCCTCCTACTTATATTATTATAATTTATAATAACTTTATAAGTATTTTAACTACTCTTTCTTACTTAAAAGGTAAATTTAATTAATTTAAATAGAAGATTATAATATTTACTACCTTATAAAGTTAATAACTTAAGAAGTATATTAATAAGAATATTCCTAAACCTCTTAATATAAATTTTAATAAAATTAGAGAGTAGGAAGTTAATTATAATTTTACTTACTCCTACTTTATTATAATTTATAAAGTTATTCTTAGTAGACTAATTAATACTAGCTAGGAAGATAATAATAACCTCTACCTCCTTTAATAAGCCTTTAAAAAGTATATACCTAGGGTCTTATAAAATACTTCTACTACCCTTATTAATAAATTTAATAAAATAACTACTAATAATTATAAGTTACTCTATAATACTCTTAACTACTACTACTACCTTTATAAGTATATTAATACCCTCTATAATACCCTTTTTAATTATTATATTACTCTTTTATCATTTAATTACTTTAAGAATTATTTCCCTAATACCTATAAGTATTATACCTTAAAAAGTACTAATAAACTCACCTAAAATAAGGTCATAGACACTATTTATACCCTTACCTAGAATAAGGACTAGAAAATAACCTTTATAATTATTACTACTAATACCTCCCACAAGGAAAAAAAGAATATTACTTATACCTACTATAGCTCTAACTTTTATAATACTACCTACTATTACCTTACTTACCTAAAACTTATCCCTATTAATTATTACTATTATAATTAATTACTTAAGTATACCTCCCACTATATTTATACTACTACCTATAATTAAAAGGGGGACTATATAAACTAAGAGAGGGATTTCTATATATATAGGACTAGAGAAAAATTAATCCAGGGCCTATAATTAGACTATAAATACAGAGATTATACCTAAAAACCCTATATATTTAATAATTATTTATATTAATAATTTAAATTATTTTTAAGGCCTTATTTAGGCTACTTTATAGCCACTATTTATATTATTACTATAGCCCATTATTCAGCCTTACAACTAGTGGAGTCTAAGAGGGGGTATTAGTGTTAAATTGGTAAAAGAGGTGGGGCCCCTTCTATGTGCCATTTTGGGCGTAATACACCCTTAAATCTAACACACCCCCCCTAGGTTAGCAACCTTAGGTAGGTAAGCTGTACTCTAAGCTCAGTGGACTTACGCCCACGGGACGGAACGGAGACTATGCTCTACGCTGCTACGCCTTTTCACTTTATGTACGCACTTTTAGTGTGCCTACTACGGGTTTCGAACCCAGGCCCTCTGGCACTGTAGCGCGTAAAAGACTATTAATTGTCAAATTGGCAAAAGAGGTGGGGCCCCTTCTATGTGCCATTTTGGGCGTAATACACCCTTAAATCTGACAGTTGGAGCCAGGCCCTCCCAGCTAGTGGCTGTTGTCTGCCAGCTAGCGGCTCTGGGAGACTTCAGCCTACAGCCCACTGGGCCAGTAGTTAGTTTCTCCATCCATCATCATTGTTTTCACCATATGATCGATCCCGTGCTTCCACAGTAACGATGGTAAGATATCCTTCTCACTGGCGCTCACTGGCGCGGTTCGCGATGAATGACCTTCTGTCTCAGGTTAGGAGGACAGCATGGAGATTCGGTCCACCATTTCTTGGAATCGATATCTGACTGATAGAGTTCAGAGAATGTTCGGCTATCACTTGCAGCCATACTTGCCCGTCATTATGTTCGGAAACAACAACATCAACCTCCATATTTCTGAGCCCGGCCACTCTCATCGCATCCTCGAGACCAATCAACAGAGACTGGGCTTTGTTAGCGACTATCGCGCCGCACTCGCTCAAGGATACCAAGGGTATCTGATAACTCTGGTGGACTGGCTTCATACACTGGGCTTCGAATCAGCGGCTCAGGTCTCGTACAAGAGGCCCATGGATATGGAAGCATCCATTCCCTTCATAGATTCTCCCGAGTGCGAAAGTTTGCAATGGCGTGATAACATCGACGGCTACAGCCAGTTGATAGGCCCTAATAAATTGGCGCGTAATAGTGTGATCTCAAGACAGGCTTATACGGGCAATTATTCGCAGACGACCTGGCCTGGATACACAGCTTTTCGATACCATGTTTCCGATCTGTACTCACCTAAGCGATCTAATTGGGACAACGGCTTGGGGTCTGCTCTGGATTACATGGCGAGAGTTCAACAAATCCAGCAGAAAGGCATTCCGCGTACCGACGCTGCTTTGTGTAACAAGCAAATGATATCGGACCCAAGCGCTGCAACGGGCTATCACTTGGAAGCGAAGAAGACAGGGCGAGCCATCGTGCACCTGGCTCAGTGATTTCGGACGCGTGACCCCAAACTGCCTCAAATAAACAACGTTTGTTCGGCCAGGGTCTCACGCGCTAAACCGCTTTTTCTTACCGCGGGCTGGGTTCGGAAATAAGAATGCACGAACTTGTTGGGATTCCAAGCAGCTGAATGCGGGATTAACGCGAGACACTCTCGCTAGGCTGACTTGCGCGGAATAAACACCGCTGTCAGGACCCCAGGCGACTCGGCAGGCGTTCTCTCTTGAAAACGGGCTGCATGTGCTGGGCATCCTTATAAGCCAACATCACACTGTTCTGTGCAAACATTAGGTAGCTTTCACTTTCTCCAAATGACACGCGCGCTTGACTGATACCGCGAAATGACATCAATCACTGTATTCGCGGACCCGTGGCCAAAGAAGAAGGATCAGATTCCGCTCGAGGTCGCTACGGAAGTCAGTTTGGTTCCCGACCCCATGATTGCTGAGCATCACTGACAAAGGATAAGAGACATCTCGACCTCTTGGAGATATTTATCAAGTTGATGCCCTACTTCAGACAGAACGAGAAAGGCCAGATCACGGTCGAAGCTCTCGTTTGGTCCGAATGGCGATACATCAATTACCTGCGCTTTCTTGATCTCCACGGCGTAGCGGCCAACGATTGCCCGCCGCCATGGTGTGCCTATTCCTTGGATTTTCGCTGGCTAGAGAAGACTTCTGACGCTCTAACAACACCAACAGGGACGTCGCAATCATCTGGTACTGCCACCTCCTCTCTCCGTACCAGTTCCACCGTCATCTCTGGGATAACAACCACATCTCATACGGGCTGAATCACCATCATTTCCCCTCCACGAAGTTACTCGAGCTCTACGAATCTGGACAGTGGTCTCACAAGAAGGCCCAGAAAAAGTGGGATCGTTGGAATTCTACCGCAAACAGTCCCAGACTCCCTTTCCAGCTATGGGATTACCCGCCATGGGGCAACGTCAAACAGAGGTCGGGGCTGCTGTCCAAGCTCTCCAGAAACTTGAAATCTTCATCTCATTCCGGAAAGAGCCTGGAAGTAGAAAAAGAGCTACGAGTCAACTTTTACGGTCACAGCTGCAAGACCAGCGGCCAGGGAACCTGGAGCTTGTCGAACTACAAGAACATTAGGACGGACGACAGGCTATTCATCTGCATCCATTCTCAGCTGCATCAGCAGAAGGGATCAAGATGCGAGCTCACACCATGGCCACGACAACAGGATCTTCAGCAGGTCCTTGGGCGCCAGTTCAGATTCTGGAAAGCCGTCACCAAGGCTCGACATTCCGATCCGAACTTCGCCTCCAAGGAGAGTTTGCAAGCGATGATCAGCGATTACGAACGATTCATCAAGCTCCATGGGCAGCCTCCCCCTTTGAAGAAATCGTCGCATGAGAACACATGGAAGGTCGACATGGATCTACTTCCAGGAGCTGGGTCAGGTATCTCGGAGCCAAGAAACAGGGAGTTCGTTCCGCCCAATCTCATAGTAGACCTCCTCTGGCACACTCACCGCTTATATCCAGCGAGCTACTGGATCTGGAGCTTCGCTACTGCGGGGAGGCTGATTGACTACGAGCCGTCGTATTCCGCGCTCGCTGCCGCAAAGACCCTGACAGAGACGAAGGAGGAGTGGAAGAAACGGAACGGGTTTGGATACGATGAGAGGTATTCTTTGGATGAGCGAGACATGGGAGGATATTTCCCAGACGCCGCTGTCATCCCACCTGGCCACCCAGCGAGAGCCAAAGCCCAGTGGACACTTGGAGGGATGAATCCCGTGGAGGAAAGAAAACGAGGCTCAAAGGGCACATACTGCGTCTATGACGATGTTTATGTACCGTTCAAGAGCAGCGGGTCGGGCGGAAGTGGTGGATATAGGGGCGGCGGTGGAAGAGGTGGGTATAGCGGCTATAGTGGAAGTGGCGGCGGAGATGGAGGTTCAGGCGGAGATGGAGGTTCAGGCGGAGACGGAGGTTGCGGTGGAGACGGAGGCGGAGGGGGCGGTGGCGGCGGCGGTGGTGGTGAGTAGCGAAGTTCAAATACCATACACACCGAAACTCAAAGGTTCAGTTATGGAAAGACGTACCATTTGTGTCAATTCCCGGCCTTGATTCATGTAGTTTCAAATCCGTCTACTGATCTGTTCGACGAGGAAACGGGTATCGGAGAAGTCTCCAAACGCTCTTATTTGATTCTAGTAAAGAGGATGCCTGCCAAAAAATTCGATGATGTACTTCGAAGCATTATACGACGCAGGTCCATCGCCGTGTGCCTGATTGTCGGCGTTGGCACCGGTATAAGGCCAACTATGGCCCACATCCTGCTCAAACACATGGGACACCAGCCCCCTCCTGTCCCCGGAGCCCCATTCGTAGATCTCTGTTCGCGAAGTGATGTTCGTCTTGCTGGCTTTGTATCCGAGACCGTCGTGGACTGCCCGCTGCGATACCCAGTGGTAAACCTCTGGGAGGCACGCCCCACGACGGTCACCGCCCTCGTAAGGGATGGTTCCGTCGCTCCCTCCGTGGAAGTCGATGATGGGAACATTCTCCCTCCCAGGGGTGCATGGAATTCTCACCGTCTTCGGTTTGCAGTCCGTCACGTTTTCGATGTAGTATGACCCCGGAGACCGGGGCAAAAGCCGCGAAGCGAGTCGACAGTTGCTGGTGGCTTGCGGCGAAGTTCGTAAAGCCGCCGCCGTTGGACTTTCCGGTCATGAACACGCGGTTCTTGTCGACGCAGTAGATGGACTGCAAGTCGTTGAGGACCGTGTTGGTGTAAAGGACGTCATTTTCGCTGTGTCATGTTAGGGACCGCTTCCCATCGTTTCTTCCAAGACAGTTTAGTATTTCATCTCGGGACAACCATTTTGTTAATCGTAGATTACCTCATAACCTCGAAGGTACACAACAATATGATCTTTATTAAACTCGGGAGTTTCCAGACGGTCCAGATCCCGTTGATCTTCTGGAGTTTTGGTTCCGCCGTGGTACGAGAAAATAATCGGGTCAGGATCCTCTGCCTTGTATCCTGGCGGTATAAACAAGAGGTAGTCCCGGTCTCGTCCTTGGTCGTCTTTGTAGGGTATGAGATACTCCGTCCCTGGTCTTCGATCGTCCGGAAGCTGTTTTGTACACCCCTCCGAGGAAAATTCCCGTTTGGCCGCTTCCTTGATCACATCTGAAGCGCAGAGCCCCGCTACGAGCTTGACGAAGCTGAAATTAACCATCGTGGCCCGGTGTTGTTGAGGCAAAACCGTGAAGAGATGAAGCCGAAACTACTGAATATTGACTTGGGATGAATGATTATTCAGTATTAGTGAGATTTAAATGTTATCTATTGAGATGGAATAGCTCCGGCTTAGATAGCCTTAGTGCGCCCCTCAATCTCACCACTCTCGGGCTACCTTGCTTGGTAGCCGGCTTGGGGCGTAAGCCCAGGCACCCAAAAACGATTTCGGTAACTTTTGACAATCGATGCCACCTTGAGACATGGCCTCCGGCGCCTAATATAACAGTCTAAAGTCCTGCGGGAACCAATGCATACAAAGGAAGCGCACCTCCAGGGTAATAGCTGCGCTATCGTCAATCGCTACTGTAACTGGAGGGGTGCCCGGACGGCATCCCGGCATGGTCAGTCTTGTGCACACCATGACGTTCGTCTTCTGACCGGCGCCCTAGTGCTGCTAAGTAGAGCCTTTGCTGTCGCGAACAGCTGCATCGGCGATACCAGGTGCGAAGTGGGAGACGAGCTGATGTCGGAATTGACCGTCGTGTCGGAGTAGAATCCTTGTAATCGACCCAAAAAGCTCTATTGAAGAACCGGAAGACAAACTCGACCATCGGCACTTTAACCACGAGATCATCGGGGAAAAAGTCCTCAAAGAAGGCGCAAAATATTGCTCAGGTATCCATGGCACTATCAAGGCACGTCGCGCGCAATAGAAGACCGCTCAGTTGCGCTACCATGGCTGAGAAGAACAATCCAGGGAATAAATGAGCATTGTGTGGAGTCGTTTTCTTCCGCGCCGAACTCTGCATAAACCATTAGGTTAAGCTATCAACATTGCTTGGCCGTGGAGACTAAAGCTAGCTTTCAATGCCTCGACATGGAAGCTGCAAGAAACCGACAAGCGAGCTTTCGTGGAAACTTTTACGAACGCGAATGCGGCGAACAACCGCCGCCGCCGTCTCCACAACTATCGGGTCCTTTTCTCCACTTTCGGACTCGGCGCAACCCCGGCAACTTGAGCGGGTCACGGAGCCGGGGTGGGGCAAACGCCGCTCTGCTAGGTGTCGCCGCTGAGTTGCCGCTTGCCCAAGACATCGACGACCAGAAGTTGCGTATTTTTAGACAACACCATGTGCATCGGGTCGGTCAACCGTTGCAAAACTTCACCCGCTTATCTATTTTGATTTCACTAGCCACGACGTAACATCTCCTCCGGGCCATAAGCGCGATCACGATGACAGAAACGATGAGAACCTGGCAATTCTCAACCCTCGACGCCCAAATTCGAGAACTGCCTCGCCCTGTGATAACACACGGCAATCCCAACTAAAAAAAACTCACCCCGAAAGGACGAGCTCCTCGTCCAAGTCATCAGCGCATCCCTCAACCCTCGCAGACTACAAGGTCCCCGAGACACCACTCATTGGCCGCCTCCTACTCGGCCCCCCTGGCATGGATTTCTGCAGCCGCGTCGTCAGCAAACACCCCTCCTCCAACAACTCCTCCGAAAAGGGCCAGCTGGCTCTTTTGGCCGCGTGGCGATGATCAACCAGCGCGTGGCCCCAGGAGGATACCTCGCCATCCCCGGCTGCGACGGCGGAGCCGCTCATGCCAGAGACGCCTGCAGCCCGGCGCCGAGGTCCTCATCAGCGGCGGCAGCGGCGGGGTCGGGACGTGGTGGGTTCAGCTCGGAGCGGCCGAGGTGATTGATTACAAGAAGGAAGACGTCGTGGCCACCCTGAGAGCGCTGGGAAAGGTGTTTGATCTGGTGATCGATAACGTCCCGGGAGGGGGAGGTACTGCGCTTTGCGAAGTAGCGGGGAGGGACGTTTGCTCTTTTGGGTGTTTGTGGGAGGATGAAGCTCTCTGGAATCTTCTCGACAATGACCAAGCAGCTGCGTCCGACGATCTTGGGCGGTGGGGGGGTTCTACATGGTTCAGCAGAAGAATACCGGCCGAATACTTTCGGCGGATCGGGGAGTGGATGGCTGAACGGCAAGATCGTGGAGGTGATTGATTCTTCATTCTCCCTTCGAAGAAGTTCCCGAGGCGTACAGGAAGCTGAAGGAAGGGCGAGCCAAGGGTTCAGATTATCTCGTTCACATCGGTCGCAAATCTGCGTTAGCTTGAGCCGTGGGGGATCATGCTGGGCCCAGTGGTGGGTTTCATCGGTTTCTTACTGCGGAAATTGGGCATATCACATCAACGACGCGCCGTCGCCTCTGCCGCCGTGAGTCGGGGGCATCACGGGATTCGGATCCATTCAAGTCGGAGTAATGAAGACCACAAGCAGAGAATAACACGCACAAAAGCACGAATTAGTATGCTATGCCTAGGTAAGATAATACTCTGACTAAGTTCAACGCATCATATTGCCAACTCTCTAAACTCCGGCCGTATCATCCCGCTGGCCACGTGGGTATCTGCCAACAAGATCCACCAGCTCCGTTACTCATCATTATTCGTCCGTCAAACATATACATCAGGCAAGATCTCTTGTCTCCAGGATTCTGCTCAACTCTTTCAGCTTGACTGGTTTCGTAAGGAACAGGTCGATGCCGCTCGCGAATGCCTCCTCTTGCGCGCTTGCCGACGCCAAGCCCGATAGCGCAAAAATCTGAGAGCGTGGCAGGTTCTTCTGCGATTCAAACACGCGGATCTCTCGCGTTGCCTCAAATCCATCCATGACGGGCATCGATATGTCCATGAATACGCACTTATACCGGCCAGCGCTACTTGCGAAGGCCTCAAACGCCTGTTTCCCGTCCATAGCCGTCGTGTATTTATGACCTAGCTTTTTCATGTACGATTCCAGAATTCGAACGTTGAGAGGGTTGTCGTCGACGAGAAGGAAAAGATCCGCATCACTGTCGCTATAATCAGGAGACTTGTTGGCTTCCGGACGTGCTGGCGTCGGGGTTGAAGATCGATATTGTGGTCGCGCTGGCAATGCCATCGTGTCTGGGCTCCCCTCGTCCTTCATTGTTGTTTCGGCGGGAAATGCTTCGATAGGCGACGCTTCTGCAGGCGCGTCTGCCGCTTGGAAATACTCAGTTCTGTCTGGAACTGCTTCTGTACTGCTTAACCCCGTTGCTGAAGGCGGACCTGGCTCGTACGGCATGTCGGATTGCTCGTATGGCGTGTAATCGGCGGTGACGAGTGAATAGGCAGTTGGCGTGCGGATGGCGGACGCCTGTAGTTTTGTCCATCGACGGAAGCTCAGAAGCAGAATTCGAGCCAACTTCCTCGGCCCAATGCTGACATCGTGGTTGGTTAGTCTACCTGAAACCGGTATATCGGGGCATCGAGACTTACGGCTGAGATACGAACTCGAACACGACGCTTCGACCGGTGAATCTTGGAGAAGTCGCTAGTTGCCTGGCAATTAAAGCATTGCGACACACAAAAACAACAGGAGTAGAAACAACGCCATGCCGCCTCTCGGAGAGAATCCGGTCAAGATTTCGCTCTGTTGCCAAGACAAGATCGGGCATGAGCTTTTCCTCCGATGTCTCGTCGACGACTTGCATCTGAAGCCATTCCCGGCACATATTAGCAATGAGAGCTCCCTCGCTTAGAACATCCTTGGAGACCTCGTCGTCGCCATTTGTTGCACTATCATGCGGGAAGCCAAGTAGTCGAACTCGGAGTCCCTTGAGCTCGCTGACTTGCGCTCTGAAGTCGTCGAAATTCTGTGTTTTCGGAATGCTCGTTTTCGGCGAGGGAGGCTCAGCTTCATGCAAGGGTAGCTTGACAGTCACTCTGGTTCCTTTGCCAAGCTTACTCCAAACATCGATGGAGCCACCTAGACGGGTAACCACTTCCTTTACGAGACTCAATCCAACTCCGGTACCCGCAGACAGGGTGTCTTCTTGATAGAAGGGCGCAGCGAAGTGGTGGCGAAGGTAATCTTCACTCATTCCTTTCCCCGTGTCGGTCACGATGATGTGAACCTCTCGACAATCAGGCTGTTCCGTGTTCACCTGATTCAAGTGAACGTTGACATAGCCCTTGGCAGTGTACTTCAGCGCGTTTCCAAGGATGTTGAGCAAAATCTGGCCTTCATTAGTTGTAAGCTCGACACCAGAACAGTGACTTCTTACCCTGCGAAGCGCACCAGGCTGCGTATGGAAACGCCACGAGGAGGCCGGATTGACATCATACCTCACTGAGACTTCTCCCAGTAGCAGCTGTGCGTCTCCCGCTTTGTTGTCTTGCGATGACATGTTCTCCAGCGCCTGCATGCCGTCAAGTCGTCGGAGGGTGTTGGCGTCCGCATACTCGAAGTTTCGATTGCCAGCCAGCTGGGTAACAGCAAATCGCTGAAAGCTGAAGCCGGCACACATGCTTTCGATTACCTGCAATGGCGAAGATTAGACGTCACAATATCTCAAAAGTAGGAGAGGCACGAACCTCTTCTGCCAAGACATCTATGTTACAGTTCTTGCTCAGACTAATCATTCCAGCCTCTATTGTGAGCTTATTGTCATTGCTGCGTAGCCCACGATCCGCTTCCGCCGTATTATTCCGACGCAGCGTGGTTGGTCGCAAAAAGTTTCCAAGCTTACTATAATCCAGGAGATGGTCCAGTGTGTCTAACAAGGTCCGCCCGCTTGTCTCCACCGAATGAAGGACGTCTCCTTGAAAGGCATCAAGCGTTGTGTCTTGCATCAACTCCGCACCGAGCAGAATGCCGTGCAGCGGCGACCGGAGTTCGTGGGAAAGGGAGCTTAGTAAGTCGGACTTCGCCTTGTCCACAATCCGAGCGTTGTGCTTTGCAACCTCAGACATGATGACAGTTCCAAAGGCGCGCAGATAACTCAGCTCCCCCTCAGCCGTAAGGACTCGCGTAGGAGTTTTGGTGTAGACGAAGCCCCCGGCATACCATCGTTGCTTTTGAGCGTCCCATAGTGGAACCATAGCGACACTTCGCGCACCCGAAAATAGTCCCATAAGCATTGCGCCTTCGTTTCGGCGAGAGAGGAGTCTCTTGTTCCGTTTACGAGCTCGATCGGATAGTGGCGGGGCTGACGCTTCTTCGACTACTGGCGACAAGGCTTTGGCAGTTTCGTCTTCCGAGAAGTCAGACGACTGAAGTGAGCCGTTCTCGTCGAAAGAGAAAATCCGTCCTTCTGGGTATCGATGAAGCAATTTGGCAAGGAAGCGCTCGGAAAAGTGTGGGTGATCTCGAGAGGCAGGCTCCCGGTCAATGCTAGAGGACACCGAGTTCGAATGACCGAGGATGCGGCATGGTACATAAGGGTCCCCTGAAATACCAGTGGTCCTGACGGGAGGTCTCTTGCTCTGTTCATCGCTACTAGACGAGGAGCTCATGCTCCCGGAAGAGGCCGTTTTTGCTAGACCAGCGAATGAGCCAATGGAGGCGTCCAGAAAGAGAGCTCCTTCGACCTGTATGGATTCGCGGATTATGTTTGATGCTTTCGAGAAGATGTGGCGTACATCGTCCGATTGATTGTCGTCTTTGGTCTTGCCAGCCAAGGATCCCGAAGAAACGATGTTTGCAGAACTGTCAGAGGGAAGCGTTGTTTGGTCGAGGCCCCCTTGTTGGACAGGAGTTGGGGACTTCTTCGGGCTGGCAGCAGGCGAAGCAGCAGCTGATGTAAACTCGGAAGTGTTGTCGTACACTTCCCTTGCTTCTTCCTCGCCCTGCAGTCGCTGTTGATTCTGGTTCAGAGCACCCTCTACGGAGAGATCGTTGTCGGAGGCGGAGGATTGCAACCCCAGCCTAGACATGGTAGCCTTTCCTTCCACAAAGCTGCCCATGCCGCGGAGCATTCTCACTGCCCTGTTATGTCTTTCACCTGTGCGGCGCGATTCGAGGTGATCGGTAACAGTTTTCGAAAGTCCTCTCAAAAGCTGAAGAGAGACGGTGTCTAACTCTCGGCGTGGCTCGGAGGACCAGATAGAGAAGACGCCGATGGTGACATCTCTGCGTGACTTAATCGGGACTCCCGCGTAGAACCGAGGGCGAGGCCATTCCTTGTAAAGGGCCTTATCCGAGAATTCGGGATCACTGGCCAAGTCGGCTATTACGACCACGGGGAGGTCGTCGGCAGTCGAAACTTGACTTGTGCGTCGACGGTGTGCAACAAGGACAGATTCACATACGCCGTGATGACGGGGAAGAGCAGTTCCGCACAACCACAACCTTTCTCCGTTATCGCAGTCGGCGGCGGTCGCATTTGGGACTAGGGGTAGGGAAGGTGTTGCTTCGGCGATGACGTACTGATACTTGCTGTCGAAGAGAGATATCAGGGCGCGGGTAGCTCCCATTCGCAATGCACCGAGTTGGGCGAAGGCGGTCAGGGCAGCATCGGGGGAAGACTGTAGCTCGGAGGGCGGAACCAGGTTGGAAACGTCGTTCAACTTGGTGGCAGCTAAAAGAGACGTGTCATATCTTCAAGTCCAACATTAGCATTCAGTTCAACAGATTTCTACGTGGCAGGGGGGGAATCACCTGTAAGTCTCTCGCTCCCTAGTGGCCTCGACCAGGTCCTCCTTGGACTGGCCGCCGGCCATGTTGGAGTGGTGTCTGGTTGGGCCCAGCCAGCCTCTTGCGGTCCAGGGGTACGAGGTATGGCAAGTCGGTCGCTTGCAAGGTCGAATACGTTTTGACGCGCGCAACGGTAGGCTGTGGGAACATCAATTGTCGGGTGTGGCTCTGCAGCACTCAGTATAGCATGCTGACATGTGTTCGGAGGCGGAAGAGGCGTTCAGCTTGAAGATGCCGACGGCTTGGCGGGGAAGAAATGGGGTGTCGAGGTGAAAATCGGAGATTTGGATGGCAAAGTGAAAAATCGCATGGGAGTTTTGGGAATATGTGCCGTGCTGGATGCCACAGCCAAGATGTTGGAGCTGGAAGCTTGCAAGGTCAAGGTCTTCCAGCTAGTGTAGCTTGCCGGTCCCACTTCCAAGATGCCCCGCCCCGGTACGACAGACACAATGAGATGCGGAAGCTTCCAACGCGTGAGATGCTGCCCGGGCGTGACCCTTTTTTTCTTCTTTTTTTTCTTCTTTTTTTTTCTTCCCCTTTTCTTTGCTTCCCTTTCGGTAGAGGAGGGGATTTTGGAAAGTCGATGGGCAGCGCACGGCGATGGGATCGTTGCAGATGCAGTGCTAAAGCTTGAGCTGAGTTCCAGGTTGGAGGGAGGTTCGACGGGGTGGCGAGACCGCGGGGTTGCAAAAGCCTGTTCGCCGGGTTTACATTATTGGCCAGTTGTTCCCGGCTCAGAAGAGGGGCAGAAAATCCTCTGAATGCCTAGAATGTGCGTTTTTCCACGAGCTGGCTGATTGGCGGTGGTTGATTTGAACGAGGGATCGATCGAGATTGTCGACCGAGAAGCGAGGTGCTGATGGGAAAGCTGCATTTCGCCGTCTTCGGTACGTACATAATACCTTTTGGGTCCGTCAATGTCGATCACAGTGTACTACCCCTGACATCTTTTATCTTATCACGATTACCTAAGGTAGATAAGAACACGGCTCGCGACCTGAGGCACCCGACCCTTCTTCCATTTGCGAATGGTGAGGGTCGGACAGAATTTATTCTTTCTCTCTCTCAACAAAGTGTTTTGGTGATTCTGTCCGACTCTCCCATTCTCCAAGCATTCACCCCGGCTATTAATGGCATCCGTCGACGCTGAAGCTATCGCGATGGCATCTACAGTGCGGCTTACAATTTTGGGTCCCCACCGTCTGTCGTCATCCTCCAGTCATTATCGAAGAAAAAGAAATTCATCTCAACCATCGGAAAATTCTCGTTTCGATCCCAATTACCCATACCCAGCTTTTTATTATTTGCTATGAGAACTGAGAACGCACCCTCCACACTGGCAAATCCCTGTCTTCCCTCAGCCAAAGGTTCATCTCCCTGTAAACCCATCAACCCAAATTCTCCTCGACGCCACGGCCACGGTTGGCATCACGCGGAACGCCGCTCCCTTGCTTGCCATGGAACGGTCCAGACCCTTGGCCTGCAGAGGGGCACAGGGGCACATCGGCACATCGGCACATGCCACCAGAGACCAATCAGTTATGCGGTCTTGGTTTCGAGGAGGAATCGTAGTCGGAAATTCCTCGCTGCGTCCCAGAAGAGTTGCAACAAAAGCTCTCCAAACAACTTACAGCAACAACTCCATCTAAGCTACAGCGATATCTCCAGCCAATCACGCGAATATTCCCGCCCAGCAACGATACCATTGAATAATTGACGGAATGATCACTATCCCGTATACGCGCTGTGGAATCACGTCCGTCCCGCGAAATGCTCATGTCGGCCGGCATTCCAGATACGCTCCTAGCAGTCGATTGCTGGTTCAGCAGTAGAAGCAGCGGCGAAACAGCCAGAGTATTTTCCCTCCTTCTGCGACCGGGATCACAGTGTTGAGAGTGGCAAATGACGGAATGACTTCTTTGATCGTCCCCGGGTCTGCCTCCGGCTGTGGCTTAGCCAAACTTTGGCTCGAGGCAACTTTGACTGTTGACACGTCAACGCCGCAAGAGAGGCTGTAAAGTTGGCTTCCGGCGGCGGATAACTGCCGGCGCAAACTCGACGGCCAACGACATATCTTCTCCACTGACGGGTCGGGACCGAACGACGTTAGTATTGTCCGAAGATTGTGCCAAGGTGGCGCCTGTCAAAGTCCCGCCACGATCTAGCAGCGTGATCAAACCCTCTTCGAGGAAAAATGTCGTAGAGACGTGTCCGATCGGCAGGAGCACAGATGGGAGATCGTCGAAAGATTTTCGACTGGTGGTTTTGAACCGATACCTAAACCTTCAAAACACTTCCCTAGGTGTTGCTAGTGCGAGCCTTTTCCTGACTTCGACAAAAGAAACATTGCCGATCCGGTCGAGGAATTTCGGTCGAGAAGTGGATGTCTCCATCTCGCCTATTGTCTGGCATCAGCGCCCGGCGATACGGTGTGGTGCGAACATTCGACTTCTGCGCGGCTCAGATGCATTGCGACGATAGGTGACGACCACGAGGGAGATTACCCTCTACGCGTCCGACATGGACGCGATAACGAACGTTGGATGCGTCACGATGGCAGACCAAAAATATCCGTCTGATCATCCAGGGAAAATTCGAGGCGTCACGGCGACGTGAAGGGGCAAACCGCGTCTTCAAAGGCTCAGCCACAGATGTGATGTCAAACTGCCTCTGTTAGCATTCGGTTCGGTCCCGACGGTTTCGAGCAGAACGGTGGCAGCCAAGCAGCTAAGCCTCTCGGCGGATGTACCTTACTCAACCCTTCAGTCGACGTACCACGGCTTCTTCCGTTATCGCACGGCTTTTTTGCCTCCCGGGATGAACGGGTGAGTTCCGGCCTGCAGCTCCGGCCGGGCTCACCCTCGCCGGTTGAGAAGGGTCATTCTCGGCAGGCTTCTCCGTCCTCTGGGGCCTCTTCTTGGCGGAGAAGCGCCGGGCCAACTTCGATACGCTGATCAAGAAGCCAACGCGAACGCTGGCGTATAGCTCGTTACCAATCACCTCGCCACGTCCATAACACGGCGATTGGCGAGCTCCTAATGCGCGGCCATGGCTGGTTCCGTCGATCAGGGACCGGTTCAATCCGAAGTGAACCAGCTTGACTGGCTGTGAAGGATGAGCGAGATCGTGGTGTACCTGACGAAGAGCTGAGCAGCCATCCCAAACATCAAACATGTCGGTTAGGGACAGAGGACCCCTTTTTGCGTGAATTCCCGCGCTCCTTCGAGTCCTTCATCCCTTACGACTGCATTAGCACAGCTCGGGACGCCTTTGCATGGATCGCAAAGATGCAAAGGAATAAGGGAGCTGATCCGACCTGGCTTTACTACCTTGCAGTCTGATCTTCTCCATCCCACACGCATTCATCACTGCAATGACGTTCGTTCGCCATGCCCAACGATCGAGCGGAACTGCATCGTCTGGTTCCGTGGTCCGAAGAAATGCATGAATCGTCACGCTCGAGAGTGTTGTTGTCCCGTACTCATCTCACCCCAAACAACGAGCGAACGAATAGACATCTTCAAACGATGGGCCCATATTAGCCTGAAAGTCTACACCTTTTGTTTTTTCCTGTATCACAATCGCTTGACAATGGTCAATCAACTATTAGCTATGAGGGCTTTTTTCCCTCATTGTCTGACTCCGCGCCTTAATACAACTCAAACAAGTTGAGACGGTGGCTTATGCACGAGCACAGATGGACCAGTCGCTGAAGCGCGACACGGGCCCCTGCCTCTGGCCACTTTGTCTCGCGCCTCGGCCCATGGTGGTCTTCTGGTGCATCTTCCACCCTGCTGACAAGCATGACATTGGAGTCTAGGCGCGGTTCCCTTGGGAATGTTGTGCAATTTGTGCTCGCACATGCATTTGCTTAAGAGGCGTTGATGATGAGACGAGGTGGCGCGCTGCTGTCTCACCCAACGATCCTGGGGCTCGTGGGTTGCAAGGCAGCCAACAGTTCTGACCCGCAACGGTCCAGGCCTCTGCTTACTGGCTTGCCGCTTGCCGGGCTCCTCATTCCTTCTAATCCCCTACTTCAGTGCGACGCTGTGGGATCATAGGAGAGGGGGGAAATATGCACTGGTACGGAAGGGGGCGTTTTCTGGCGGCCCAGAGTATCGGTAGCGAGCCTGTGTGGGTGGCAGACTGCCGATCTCCCGGAAGACTGAAGGCTACTATCGTAGAATAGTACGGGGGGAGGTGCTGACATTGACGAGAGTTGCCCGGCTCTGAGCCGGAAAATCAATGGCGTCAACGAGTACTTCCAAAAAGGCATCAACTCCGTCGGCCAAGGCAAACTATCCACGGTCCCGAAAGCTGGGCTGGAGAAAGTTGGGAAAAGGAGCTTTCCTTTTCACTCACTTGGACACTGCCGTGTTGCTACGACCACCATCTCAAGTTTTTGACTCGAAGGGGAAAAAAGGGGCCCAGAAGAAAAGACGAAAGGTAGAGCTCCAGGGTACTGGCTCATGCAGTAACGCTGCTCGCCCGTTATCGCCAATCGAACGGTCCCGCCACCAATCGTCTCCTGCTCGCTGCGCCAAGTCGCGTGAACGTGGTGAGCACTTTGATACTTAATCGCACAACTAGTACGCGCCACAGTGAAGCTAAAATATTCAGCTTGGCTTGATGGCTGCGTGTGCTTTCGCCAAGCTACTTCAGCTACATAGTACTCTGATACAAGACTATGCTAAGTGGCTTCAACCTGGAGTGCTTGGATTGTGTAGCTTCTCTCATTACTCTCATTCCAAAAAAATGAACGGCGAACGACGGAGCACTCGGGCCAGTAAACTTCAGCATGAACTCATCCGCATGAGGGTGTGGAGTGTTTTTTGTGAGTCTCGCAATCTTCACAGCCTCCAAGGACATGCAAGCTTGGCTAGGCTATGCTGCACTCGGATGCCCCTCCTTTTTTTCTTCTTCTTCATCGGGTGATCCTGGCCCAATGCTAGCTACCCTGTTCAATTTCTTGGCCGAGTTCACCCCGCAGTCTTTGGTGCTGACTGGGGAGGGATGATGCCGGACGCGTCCGTCAGTGCGGCTCGATGAGCGCCACGACACACCCGGTTCAACCACTCGGGTACGTGTCTTCGTGCAGCTAACCGAGCTGTTAACGTCCTGCGCACCGCGTGAAGCTGCGTGACCTGTTAGCGTAGAGCCACGCCAGCCCTACATGTGCTGTGCAGGAACCTTCTCGACCGGCAAATGAGAGCGAGGAGGTGTGGCTAATTCATCATACGTCGCAGTCGGCTAACTCACAGAGTCACGGGCAAAGCTCGCTGACGCTAGTAACGCGCAAGCGCAGAGAAGCCACCACTCACTTCGGAGTCGCCTCCTTCAATTCACGGAGGTAGAGCCGTGGCCTAGTACCCGACTCTTGTCCCTGAAATTGGTTTCCTGGGACGAACTGGGTTCTGCTTTGTCCACGTACCCTTGCCCAGGGTGTTTGTCTATCTGAAGTGGCTGTTGGGGAGGAAAGCCTGGCCATACCGAGGAGACGTGGAGGCAAGTAGTGGGAATGCCCCTGTCCGAATAAAGATATATGACCCCCTTCATCGTCACCCTTCGCACCACTTTCCTGACTGAGAGACTCCGTTATCACCCAACAAGCATCATCTTCGACTGCTATCACTACAGTCGTATTCGTTCCTAACGGATATCCTCGACTGGTTCCCGTTATCCAAGAACAGCTATTTGAAACATCATCTCACCACCTCTTCTGTATTCGCGTCTCTCAACTACAGCAATCATGCTGTGTATCCTCCCAGACGAGCTTCTACTCATCACAGGCGCCACAGGCCACATTGGCTTCTGCGTTCTGCTTCACGCCCTTCGCGCAGGTCATACCGTCCGCTGCGCAGTACGATCAGAAGCAAAGGCAGCTTTCATCCGCTCGAGGCCACAAATTCTCGCCCTCAACCTTCCTCGCGCACGCCTCAACTTCACAATCGTCCCCGACATCACCGCAGATGGCGCCTACGACGAGGCCATCCGAGGTGTTTCCTACGTTATCCACTCCGCTTCTCCTTTGGCAACGGCAGATTCGGTGCCGCCGGAGCAGCATCAGGAGTACTTCATCCAGCCTGCCATGCGCGGCACTTTAGGCATGCTCGAGGCCGCAAAACGTGCGGGTACTGTCCGCCGCGTGGTCATCACCAGCTCCGTCGTTGCCCTGCTGTCAGTAGCGCAGATGGAAGGCCACGAACGTCGCGAGAAGGCGGTCTTGCCGACAGAGAGAGCGGCGTTCAAGCCTGAGCCGTACGAGAGCGAGTTCGCGGCCTACGCCGCAAGCAAAGTCGCGGCGCTCCTCAGCGCCGAGGCGTGGTTGGCGAGGGAGAACCCCAACTTCGACGTCGTCCACTTCCACCCGTCCTTCGTTCTCGGACACAACGACGTCGCCACGACCATTGGGGAGGCGATGAAGGGCACCAACGCAGTCGTTCTCGCCACGCTCCTGGGCAAGAAGTGGGGATGCGCCTTCGCCGGCGCCACCGTTCACGTTGACGATGTCGCCCGCGCCCACGTCCAGGCCCTGCTCCCCACCGTTCCCGGCAACAGGAGCTACATCCTCAGCACCAAGGCACGGTGGAACGACGCCAAGCTCATTGCGAAGAGAAGCTTCCCCGAGGCTGTCGAGAGGAAGATGATCAGCAGCAGCGGATCCGTGGGCACCACGCCCATCGATTTCGACTCATCCGCCACCGAGGAGATTTTCGGTTTCAAGCTTCAGGGATTCGAGGAGCAGATCAGAAGCGTGGTTGGCCATTTCCTCGAGCTGAGATTGAGGAGACCGGTAAACCCGGCTCCCTCGCTGAGGGAGAAGGCATCAGCCAGCGGCTTGAGATCGGGCATTGTGGCTGCCAACGCCTAAGAACGTCAACGGCGCCGAAGCATTATCCTTATGAGAAGTATGATTATAGAGAGACACGGAAGGCAGCATCAAAATTTGGGAAGTCGTCAGAAAGGTACATCTGAGACGCTTTGAGGGTGTTCATGGCATGAAATCAGGCATTGAGTTAAATACCCAGCGGATAAACTTCCGCCCTTACATTCTTAGTACATAGTTTACACAACGAAGTTCAAAAAAAGAAATTACATTACACATCATCCCTCACTTTATCAAGCCTAGCCAATCCCTATCCGTCCATTGCTCAATTCTTTGATCATGATGGTAATTTCTCACACGCCCCAGGACACTCCTAAAGGCGAGATTGATCACAGTCGAAATTGTCCGAGTGGCATCTCGCCATCGGGAATCCCTAGAGGCTGTCTATGCGTTTGGCCCCAATCTCCCGAGGTTCGCCAGCTGGACTGAGCAGAGCATGGATGTGGGTAAGATTAAGCTCTCGGGACCCTGTACCACTCTGACCGCGTTAGCCCAGCGTTTCGAGAGGTCCAAAATAACCCGTTGGGCGAAAAAACCAACTGACGCCGATAGGATTCGAACCCATCTCGCTTACTAAGAAGTACCTGGATCAACAGTCCATTCCGATGAGACGGCATTTCCACCCCCAGTTTTCTGATTTTGATGGAACCAAAGCCACACCTGCGAGATATTGCCAGATCTTGAGGCGCGAGATGGGGGAAGCTCACTGGTTTTTCCCACATCTCTTGGCATAGAGAAACAACATCACGCGGAAGCCAGCAGGTATCCCGATGTTCCGTGAGCCGATTAGCTGGGATGGCAGTTGAAAGATGAGTGAATCCGTTTCGTTCTGGATATTGTGGGATCAATCGGGCCGAGAGAATCCACCGCGGGATTCGGGATATGCCAAAGGAAGGGGGTCGCCCTCGGTAAAAAGAAAAAGAGAGTCATGGCTTCTGGGGCTAATGCTCGAGAATATCGGGGCTCGAGGTGAGGAATCCCGGGTCCAAGTCGTTGTTCATCCCTCTCGTCCCTCTCGTCCCACTCACTCTCTCTCTCTCTCACACACACACACACACACACTTCCCACAGTCAGACTGACCATGGATCGGTCTGGCCAGATCTCTCTCCCCCTTCCCCAACCTCACTGACCTTCCCGCCTATGTGGTTCTGCATGCACGTAGGGCTCCAGGCTATGGCGGTGCTATGACGCATCTGCATGTCGACAGCTTGGGGGAGGGAGGCTAGAGAAGCCATCGTGGGGATGGTCTATGCCCAGCTGGGCGATAGACCGGGTCTGGCCAAAAGAGGCACCCCTTCGATTGTCTACGTGGTCGCTGAGCGGAAAGACTTGAACAGATCTGGACGCGCGGATGACGGGAGAAAATAAGCGAGGCGAAAGAGCTGAGGGGCTCCCACCACACGACAGCTGGGAAAGATATCGCGACGCTAAAGTTGGTTGTACTTCAAGGATGATGATAATAAAGTCCAATTCACTCAAGCAGGCGAACCGCGAAAAGGAGCCGCATCCTTGGCGCATCCTTGGACCCGCTGCCTCATCATCGTGAGAATGGAAAGCGACGGGGGGTAACCCAGAGAGTCGACCGACACTTCGAATCGGTCATTGTTCTCCTTATCATCAACGGAGATTGGCGATGCAAAAAGCCAAAGGCCGCCTCTCAAGCCACAGCAACCAGAGCCGTCAGCGCCGACTTCCATCGCACGGAGCAGCCACCGCCACCCCTTGCCCCGGAATGGCATCGTCCGACCACGAACGACTCGCGTCGCCGACACGCCCCTCGGCATATTCCGATTCGAGAACGTCTGTGGCCAGAGGGGGGGGGGGGGCCTCGAGATACTCATTGACGAGCGAAACCGGCACGATTGGCGCGGCATCATCCTCCAGGCCCGGAAAGCACCTGCGCTGCGTCCACCCCCGCCATCCCGACAGGTTCGCGCAAGTAGACTACTAACGACTCAACGTCGACGCGAGTCAACAAACGTTCCCGCGGCAGCGTCCGGTGGAAGCAAGCGCTTCCGGATTCCCCATCTTCCCAGATCTCCCGAAGGAACTGCTAGACGAGATCCTCCTGCTGCTGAGCGTAGACGCCCCTCATAATCGAGGGCTGGGTTGAGGGTCGACAGCGTATGGAACGACGGGTCCGCTCCCACTCTGCGCCGTGAGCCGGGAGACGAGGTCCCTCGCTTGCCTTGCCTGCCTTCGGCGCCCCGGACTCCGCTCGGGTTCCCGTTCAGCCCCGCATGGGATGTCGTGAACGTGGTCTGGGATGGGTTGACGCTGTGAGCCGGGCACTGGTTCAGGGACGACTTCGTGGATGTAGGATCTGTTGTATCGCGAGCGGACCTGAGCGGTTGGGTGGGGGGACGGGGGAGTGTATGATGCCGCAGTAATCTGAGGTCGAGGGTGCCAGAGGTTGCTGTTGATGGGGGGTGTTCGGGGAGTTTGGGCGGGAGAAGAAGGGTAGATGGGGTCTTGTGTTTGGGATTTTAAGGGATTTTACGGACCTGAGGACACTTGAGGTTGTGCTTTGGGACTTGAATGATGAAGCTTTAATGGTGTTTTCTGATACTACCACGGAAGAGCTGTGGAGGGTCTGTCAGCTTGATTATCTGGATGAGTTGGACTATATGGCTCGCGATGGAAGAACCATACATTCACGTCAACATCATGCAAGACAAAAAGATTCTAATTAGCAAGCACTGATGTCATCCTCTCCACTGTAGGCGAAAGTTATGCTCTGGACGCTTAAACCGCCATGAGATCTTTTCACCAACGCCCAGCAGTTATCCTTGGGGCCTTCTCCCGGCATATCTGGCGTGAGAAATCAGAGGAGTTCTGGGGTATCTGGTAGCCGTAATCCTCGTCGGACCTAAAGGCTTGCTCGTATGCCATTCGTGCAACAAGTCATCGATGATTAACAGTGAGCGAATATGAGATTGGGCTGGTGTTGAAATGCGCATTTTGGTACTGACCGCGCGACAGTCCGGCCACAAAGTGCTCAAATTTTCATGAAGCCACGCCTTCGATGTTGAGTAACACAGCCGAGTCTCCGCCACTGTCCTTTGAAAGTAAATTATTGATACTTACATCCCTCTGTCGCACATCATGATAGTCAGCATCCACTTCAAGCTCACATCTTCCTTTACGAAAAGTTTCGGGTTATGCCCAGTCAAATGATTTCCTTTGGACGAGTCGACGTGTACTTGAGGACAAATTAGCCTTCATGCCAAGATCTCGAGCTGAAAACAGAAGAAAAGAACAGAAAAATAAAAACTACACAAGGCTTACTCGGTTAGGCGATACTCGAGCGTGTTGGCAGGATTCCACATGCACACGCGACGTCAGTTCCACATTGAGAGAAGATTATATTTTCATTGTAAGTACTTATTGGATGACATTCTTATGAAGTTGATCGCGATGCTGAAATCTGAGAGAGAATTGAAACACACTACCAAATTGGGTCGTTCTATATTTCGAGTGTCATGCTCACTCGCAAGCCGCCAATATAGCCGCTGTGATTGTTTGTGTTGGATAGAGAGCAACATTTCAAGATCCTCGAACCTTTCCGTACCCTTCTGAATTTCTGTGATTAGTCTCGAAGCGTCGACGACATGATCCGTGTATTTGGCATCCGAGGACTCAGTCGGAGCACCCCAACGTATGATGTCACACATCGGACAGGTACTGTCGGCGAAGTGATGACACGGCGGCCAGTGAATATAAAATCACCCTTTACCATTGCTATGTATACTCAGTTGGGTATTCTCATCCTCGCGTTACTTTGTACCCCATTACTGGGCCGATTGCGCGGTGGATACATGACATCACGTTGATTGTTGTAGATACCCAGTTCATATTTTCTCCTTTATCATTACTCGTGAGCTCCGGAAGGTTTAACTCGTCTCATGAATTCGCTGGTTCTGTCGGAGATAAATGGTTCTCTGCTTTATTTTTCCTTCGTATACTCGACGGTGTTTTCGTTGGCCTAATGAAATACTTCAGTCTTGGGCCCTACTAATATTTCAGGAGTTAGTTAATGAACTCACTCTGATTCCGGCGATCCATTCTTCCGGTAGTCTATCCATTGTACGTCTAAAGTCGTCACTCAGCCGAAGAGCTGAAGGGAACTCCATCAATGTCAACGTGTGAAGTGGGTTGTCGCGATCCATTGAGCGGGACTTCTGGGTCGAGTTGGTATTTCTGCTGGCTTGCGGTACGGCTGGTGGGCTGACTTCTAGGATGCCTTGAGGTGACGTGATATCGGAGTCAACTGGTCCACTATGCAAGTCGAGATCATGTGCCGCCCGAACTCGACAGCTTGTCTCGTGCCGCCGCGCCTGCTGACGATGCGCCCACTCATCTCTTCGAATGCCACTAGAGTCCGTTCGGCGCACTCTTGAAACGATGAGATGGCAGAGAGGGCGAAGAGTAGCGATGGATGCCGCGATCATGCCTACGCCCGGCTCTACCGTGCTCCATATCGCGAAGTTCGTGGTCTCGTCTGTTCGTGGGAAGCCATCGTCAGTGCTTGGCTCCCGCCGACTCGCGCACTGGCAACGTCATTTTTACTCACACAGGAAATCCTTCTCCTCTAGCAAGGTGGGAATGTATAGTGCGCGTACGATAGTGGCCGTGCTCCCTCTGCGAGTCATTCGTCAGCTCAAACCCATACGGAAACAGATGGCAGAGATACATTCTGCCTCGACTTACATCGCAGCAAAGCCAAGAATAGCACCCACAACAATCTTGGTTCCCAACGGAAGGTTCATGGACCTGACAATGAACCATGGCAGCGTTCCGAAGATGAAGTCTGCGCTTGTGTTGATGACAGTAGCCGCAATCGTCATGATGTAGATGACCTGCCGTGGCCAGCATTTGTCCGGCGTTCTTGGCCCTTCCTCCCAGTAGGTTGGAACTGGTCGACACTGAAATGCCACCATGAACAGATAGGCCATCCCGAATATCACGGTACCTGCCATTGAGATCCGTATAATCCAGATGTGCGGTCGATCGATCGCAACTCGGAGGAGAAAGTAGCCTACAGAAATCTTGAGTAGACATGTTGAACAGATGTTCAGGATCTCAAGGATCCACCACAGCTGTGGAGGTACGTCAAATCAGTATTCCAGGCGCTGTATCGAGGATCAAGAGAGACGGACTTTTAGTGATTCCAACCTTCTTCGCGCAGTAAGTTCGTTGTCAGGAAGACCTATTCCTCGCGTGCCCCCATATATCTGTAGGCCCAAGTAGACCGTGAAGATGATCTATCGAATGATCAGTCATGGCTAGCCTATTTCAGAGAGAGCTGAGCAATCTAAGACCTACCAACAAGATCATCATCGCTTTGTCATCCTTGCCAACGGATCGGACCAGGAAAGTCCGGCAATAGACTCGTAGACCGACCGCGATCCAGGTCAACAGCAAGAACACAGCGGCCACGATGATGACCTGAACGCCTTTGTTCGCCATCTATATTTCGAGCTTCTCGTCGCCGCCAATGAACAGAGAATGAACATTGCTGAATGCGACACGCTGTCGCCTTAGGGAGTTGGAGTCGATGCCGCCGCAGGGCTGCAAGGACAGTTCATCGCACCGACGCCGTGAGACCTGGAACGGTTTCTGATCCCACTAGCCGCATGCCATTGAGATGAGTCAATGACGCGTCTTCAAAAGGGCTCTCCATGTATCGAGTAGGCGTTGGAGCTATGTCAGTGGCACGGACTCAACGACGTCGAGCACGGATATCGTTGCAGGGTACCGAGCCTAAACAAGGTTCCCTCGAAACGCGGGGACTTAGGAAGCTGGTGATTCTCGGTCGTGACTGCGTAGAAGCGAGAGATCTCTATTCAACACATCATAGATTCAAACAGCTGGCTAAGGCTTCCAGGACACATCGAGACCACATCGAAGCAAATCGCTGAGATGAGACCCAACACCCCTGGAGATTCACGGAACTAGTTCACGGTCGATTGATAGATTACTCATATCAGAGTAGGGCGGGCATTTCCGTGACTTACTTGAACGGCGGCCACACGAAGCAGTCTGATGTTTCCACCCGACACAGTTACCCGAGTGTGGCGCGTTGCATGCTTTGGCGTGTTAAGACGGAGGGCTTGCGAAGATCGGCTGAAACAGGGATACTTCACAAGGCAGTAGTGAATAACAGAAGCAAAGCTAATATGGAAACCAGATCCTATCATGCATGTGTTGAAGGCTCTATGGTGGCCGGGTAATAGAAGCCTGTAGCATGCTGGTGAGGCGATCCTTCAATATCTACTACGTAGAACCCAAACACCAGTAGATGGGTCTTGTTAGTATACGCGAGGCCGTATAAAGCTGCAGTAGAATTTCATCACATTGGCTAAAATTTGTGCGATACCACTTCCAGATACATCTCTGCAATCTAGTTTGGATGGTGAACAAGAAGCTCGGGTTTCAACCGGCCCCACTTCGGTGAACTTAACGCCTGAACCCGGAGGGAGCCGGTGGGAGCCGGTGGGAACCGGTGGGATGCGAGGGGTGCCGACCACGTCTAGTAATTTTGCTTTAAACCTACGTGTTAATAAGTGCGTAAAGAAACGACTACGGCTGAAGATGATGATCTTCTGACCAAAACTCAGCTAGTCGTGGCTACTGAGAGACATAACGTGCGGCAATAGGGAATGTGCGAATGATATATCTCATATTAAAATTGTCATTTGTTATTTTCTGTTCGAAGTCGCTTGGCGTTCTGATAATATTTGCTTTCCCGAATGTTATGAGACTACTTCGGCTTGATCAGACCAATGCTGCTTAAAAGCGGCCTGTCACTCACAGCGACAAGATATGCCGGTGTGGCAAGGTCGTTGATATGTTGAACTTTGGACCAGCCAGAAACAGTAGAAGCGTCCCTTGGTGACCATTTGAAGAGGGCCTGGGGATGGCTCTGCAATAGTCTGCCCTTACCCCTCATAGCAATGGTAGAGGAACGAAGCCTCCTCCCGAAGTTCCTTGATAGTGTGGTGACCATCGATTCGTTCAGCCTGGGCACCTAGGGTGGGCGACAAGGACTTGCCGTTACCCGTATAGTAGAAGATAGTGTAGGGGCCTTTGTGGGCTTTGAGCTCTGCTTCAAGCCTATCCCAAGGATGTCTCCATGCACAAGGGTCCGTTAAACTAGTTTTCATCGGCTCCTATTGTAGGGTTTCGGAAACACAAAGATGCAGACTTACACGCCAGGGTAACGGCTCTCGTGGTATTGCTCCTCAAAGTGAACAGGGTTGAATCTGAAAGGGGGTAGGTTGAGGGCGTCCAGCTAGATGACTGGAGAATTGCTCTCGTTTCGTGCCAATGCCAGACCGGAGTTACGATCATGTCACCCCGCTTGAGTGGCATCTACTTGCCTTCCACTGCAGTGAAGCCCTCGCCATTAATGATGAATCTCAAAGCGAAAGCAATGTGACGATGAGCAGGCGCCGTTTCTCCGGGGTTGACGATTTGAACCGTAGATGGTATCTGTGGTGTAAGGAGATTCTATGGCACGTCAGACCTCCTCGATTCCATCGATCTCAATCGAAAATACCTACGCATCGTGGGGTTGGCGAGTATCGGAACTCTCTCTCAGCCTGCTGTTCACCAACCTTTTCGGCGGATTTATGAAGTAGAGGGAGGGAGATTGTCGGCATATTTCCAGATATGTGGCCGAGCTACTGGCTGCGGGTTAAAGGGCGCCATCACATTCATCTGAGACCAGAGAGGCTCCAGGTGCTGGGCTGGCAGCTGCTCCAAGCTGTTCATGGCCTGGGCCTGCTGATCGTCATCATGAGGTGAGTCCATGATGATTGTGCGGTGGATAGTGTCGAATACGGTGTTGCCCTAATGATGCGAACTTTCAGCGTCAAAAAGTGACGGAGAAGTTAATGAATGATGCCGGATAAATTGCCAAGTAAAGAGGCGTAGTTGGCAAAGCAAGTTAGACGTCGGGAGAAATATTGCGGGAGGTTTTCAAAGCATATTACCCCATGATCCCCGGATTCCTGGCCTTCCTATCCGCATCTGTTCGATGGAGCGGCGCCCCGTGCGATACGGTTCCGCAGGTTAGTGATACAACTCCGAGTTCCGATCCGTCGCGCGAATCCCCAAGCACTCATACTGGAACCTCTGTTGATTGGTTTCCTGGGGTGTCGCTGGGTGAGTGCCCACGAGGGGAGCAACAGTGTTCGCTCAGAGACATGCACTTTAAAGGGCGAAGTCAACTTTGAGCAATTGTCACAAGTTCTGGGTAGCGAAAATAGAAGCCGACGATTGTCAGTTACAATTCTGCCCAAAATCTCATTCCAGGGTCTCATCCGCTTCGTGGACGACAATGACGTTGCGCACTTAGGTGAGCCCGAGATTCAGAATGAGACGGAGCTCACCGAGCGTCTTCAGAAGAATGGTGCCAGTCCTGTCTCATCCCCTGAACAAGGGTGAGCGGGTGCATGTGAAAGCTCTCAGGCCTCTTTTTACCCCAAAGGATGTGCCAATTGGTTTGAATTATGTAAAGCACAGTACAGCAGGTATACAACTGCAATCAAATGCTTGGAAAGTGGCAAGCTAATCTTTGTTCCAATCAAGGAGCCGATGCTGGTATCTCCATCTGTAGTCGGAAATGCCAGCGGCCTCCTCCTCCAGACATTTGTAAATGGAGAAGAATATCTCCTGTTCGTTGGTGACAGTTGGCGCGACTGGGCTCGCCTCAGACGTGGGCACTGTGGCAGACTGAGGCTGGTCCTGGAACATCTTGGTCGACAGGATATGAAGAGCTGCAGCACACCGTCGCGGAGACGGCCTCAGGGCAGAAGCGCGCAAGAATGGGTCAGAGAAGCAGCATGCTGGCGTGAAGCAACCTAGACGTCACCATAGTTAGTGAATAAGCCATGCGCTATAACCAAAACACATGCCGTTCCCGCAGGATAACAGCCTGCCTCTGGAATACCTCATCCAATTGCGTCTCCGGCTCAACAATGGTAAGACAAGTAGGAACGCTCCTCTCCCATTTCGTGAGCCGCTGATCAAGCTGCAAGGCATTGCCCAGATCCAATTCATGCCGCTCTTGGGGACACTGACCCAGGTGGCTTGGTACCGTGGGAGACTTCAACTCAGAGGTGGTCGTGTAGACAGTAGAATGCCAAGACTGCTTGTTGAATAACCTCGTACAATTCCAATGACTTGAAAAAGAAGCCTTGATACCGCATACGATGCATTTGGGCCCCGTTAGCAACCTGGTCGTTTGAATATGGTATTAGCGGCAACACCACAGCTGACGCCAGTAGATTTGAGGTCATGGCTGGTCGGCCGAGAGTAATGGCAATCACGCTAGGAGCTGTCCTTAGCTGAAGGTTCTCCCCATCACAAAATGACGAAAATCACCGGTCCATCAGAATGCACCCTTGCCAGATGCGACTGACTCGATCTCTCTCCGCTTCACTAGAAAGATCGACGGCAGTATCGGGAGGATGTAGGCCCAAGCCCTGAGCTATTCTAAGACAAGAACCGACGATCATCCAACTTTGATGAGGGTTGTTGGTACTCTGAAGGTATAGGCTCATGATAAGCAGGCATTGTATCAGTTCAATTGAGCCCGTATCGCGCAGGCTGAGCTTCTTTAAGTCTTGAGCGGTCGAGTGAAGTACCCTGGGCTAGAAGAGTCCGTTTGCTCAGGCGGCACGGACTCTATCAGCTGAGTAGAGAGAGCAAAAATGATATTCAGGATGCTCACGAAGACTCTTTCGTCGGCGTCGAGAAATGTTCCGGCAAACGGAGCTTGATAAGTGTGCTCAAATCGATACCGGTTTAGGAATGGGTATAACGGATCGACGTAGTGCCAATAAATATCAATCAGACGATCAGCTTGCTTACGAGAAGGCAGAACATAGTCCGCCTCGCCGCCCGTGCCTCCAATGTTCACGAGAAGGGATGCCTTGAAAAGCGAGGTTCTTGAGACCCTGGTTTCCGACGGGGAGCCCAGTTTTGCATCCATGGCAGCCTATATCTGGTTGGTGAAGGAACCCGCACTGCTAGTGCCAAAATACTCCCTTGTCACAGTACCATCCTCACGAACGGCAGTCATGATGAAGTCGACGACCGATGGAGAATCATCCGACGGCGTGATGGGATGTCGGTCCATCCTAGCGCGTCTCGTCAGGCCTGGAGCAGACGAAACACTCGACTTGGAAGTTGAGTTGCATCTGGCCGAGTGGCAGGAGGCAAAGGAGGTTGCGCGAAGTTCGGCTCCAAACTATGCAGGATTTTCGGAGGCGCTCTCATCGGGCTGCTGAGGCCGTTATCTAATGCTTTCTCCCGGAAAGGTGGCTTTTCGGCATCGGCGCCCTAAGACCAGGCCTTTATCAGATCCGTTCTTTTCCAGCAGTTTCCGCATGCTGCATAAAGCTTAGCTTCCTCTCAAGTTAGGACCGGCCACGAGACTTTCCAGAAGACCTCTTCGCATGATATCATTTCCGTCCAAGTCATACGGGCCAAGTCTGGGAGCCGTCCTCGTCTCGCCGTGAAAATAAGCAGCTGCTCACCGATAACTCACCTGGACGCGCCCCGTCGCACTTCACCTTTCTTGTCCGACATGCGTCACATGCTACATCGATGTTGATTCGCTTCGGCTTCGGCTCCACAGCTTTCTCCATCTGTCGGGTCGGCCGGCCAGCCAGTACGGGCTGGGGACGCCCAGCGCATTCACGTGGAGGAAGATTTTCCTTGACGGAGAGCCCCTCACCAGGTTAGGATGCTCGAAATGACGGCCTGGGTGCTTCGGAATTTGGAAGGCAGCAAGCTCTGGTGTCCAAGCCAGATCATGGATCTCGGACAGCACGCGTCGAGTAAGATATGAGCTTACGGAGAATAAGCAAAGTTTGGGCTGGAATGTTTAGATGGAGGAAGATGAGTGTCTTGGATAGCTGCCGAGTTCCGAGGTTTCCTGGAGAAATTGAGGATTACTGAAGTAGAAGCGGATTAGCGTGAGGTAGTCGTGTCCGAGGCATGCAGCGACACCACGGAAGTACGGCGAACCATTTGCTTAGCTTCTCGTGTCTTCCCATCGAAAAGAATATACTCGCTGCATGTTGATAAGGTGATGTAGATCTGACGAAAACCCTCGGCACCAGCTATAAGTCACTACGGCATCCAAGGTATGCTCATACGAATCCCGGTTCAAACACCGCTGCCGCACCCCATTAGGCAGAGCGTTTACCTTGTGGATTGACCAAAGTGAGGGCACATAATCAAGGAGATGGAATTCTTTGACAACTTCTCGAAGAATGACGAAGACTGCTGGAGTGGTCCCATGTCTGACCTTAAGTTTGGCCATAAACTGACACTTACAACCATCCATTTGCAGACTTATGATTGACTGTTTCCTTCGACATTGAACTGTCGCACCTTTGGCATCCTGAAATGTGGTAGACTGACGGTTACCACCGCATTCGTGCTGCTTCTTCTCAACACAATTACTCCAACGCACAAGTACTTCTGAGTTCTGTGGAAAGCGAGTACACGAACAGTGTGTGTCTGTTGCTTGCAGGTTTCGGGTATAAGATTCAGCAGGAGACGGTTGAACAAAACCAGCCGCCGCTGCTTCAGCAAAGGCAAATGTTTCGTGCGGTATCATGGTGCAAAGTTTTCGAGGAGGATCTCGCGCTGATGTCAGAGTTTATCATTGCAGAAACTTCAAGAAAGGTCGTCTGAAGCTGAATATGTCTCTGGTGCATGCTGAGGACTTGGGACATACTGCTGCTAGGTATGACCCGACGGTCTGTTCGGCCGTCTTCTTGCCATGTCTCGGCTTGAGGAAGCCCATCTTCGAGGTGGTCCGGTCGCACTGAGAATGTGTATTGAGGTGCCGGTGCTTCGCTATTGTTGCGATCGACTGTCCCGTCAGTGAAGTTGCCGAGCCAACATTATCTCCAGTACGGCCAGGGAGAAAGGCTTGGGAGATTTGTGCAGGGTGAGAGGAGTTACGACCATGACTGAGCGTGCGTTAAAGCATGTCTTCAACATCCACCGCCCTTGTCTACCCCGGTATCCCCCCTTAATATCTCTTGTTTCCCCACGGGCAGTGGATTCTTCCCCAACTTCTCGCGTTGGCTAGCTGGGTTCGGTGGCTGGCCTGTCATTTTGGTGAAAGTGTTTGACTGAACGCGGGAGTCGGATGGCAGGTCATCTGGGATGAACGCCAAGCAGGCTAGGATTGTAACGCCGCAGCGAGCATTCGAGAGATCTCGGTGAATGCTCCTGGCCGACTTCGTCTCGGTGAGCACACACCGATGGGTGACGGCCCCGATGCAAGACTTTCCCGGAATGTTCGTCGGCGAGCATCCCCGACCACTCATCAGTGTGCGATCGGAATTTATGACATAGACGTTGGCGAGTCATGGTAGACTTACCAAAAGCCAGAGAGCTCACCGGGGCCATTGCGCCGGATCTGAAACGGTTCTGCGGAGGAGTAGGGCGATCAGTGCTGCATGATTATTAAACTCGAGATCCCCATCCCCTCAGCTCCGTCGCTCCTCTCCCCGACACATGATGCTTCCGAGAAACGAGGTTCCAAACGATGATCTGTCGTCGCAATGGACCCACCGCCGAAGAGAATGAGGATGGATGCCGGTCGGGTTCTCCCCGACATGGGACATATGTCCGGCGGCGGCTCGCCTCCCATGATCCGCTCTGGCGTCGATCAAGCGCTCGCCGAGCAAGCGGATCCTAGAACCCCGAAGCAGAGAACGTGGTCGCGCGCATCATCTGCCTGCCAGACGTGCCGCGGACGCAAGACAAAGTGCGATAACGAGCGCCCCATATGCGGCTACTGCCGGAGAGTCGGCGCAACATGTACTTACATCGAAGACTCGGCCCCGGCCATGTCACTGTAAGTTATACTCGAGCCACCAGTCGACAAAGTTTGTCGAGTACCGCCGTTCCATGGTGGGGGTTGAGCGAAGTGGGACATATCGGACTGCTACTAATGGGATGCTGCTGGCCAACAGATGCCAAGGTGTTGGACCAAGGCTACTTGGAGCAATAGAGAACCTGACCAACCTCATACAACGGAACGAGGAGAACTTCCGGGCTATACCCCAGCTGAGCCGTGATTTGTCTCGTGATTCTAGCGACTATCCAGACAGTCCGCCAGCTCAGACTAGCCACCATGACAACCTTGGCTTCCTCTCTGGCCAAGACACCAGCGGCATCGATGGGTCTAAGAAGAACGGCTACCCTTTTCTGTCCGACACGGCCGGCCTAGACTCGGTTCTCGAATGGCCGATATTCCCCAAACCAGTACCTTTTGCAATAGACCCTTTCAGTCACGCGTCCCCTCGCGGAGAGATGTTTTCTCCGAGATCCCCACCAGCAATGGAGTTCAACGAACTTTCCAGGCTGGTGGACCTCTTCCTAGCCAATGTTCATCCCATGAATCCCGTCATCAGTGTGCCTATGCTTCGCCAGATGTTGAAGCAAGTTGCCGAGAATGGCCCTGACTGGTCGGCAGCTACCTGCCTGGTTGCGCTGACCTGCGCTCTTGGGGCTATATCGCAAAGACCCGGGCAGAGAACACCGAGCGGGACTCCGCGTGGCCACTCAGTGGAGCCTAACAGTCATCTAGCTTCAAGGTATTGGTCAGTCGCGGAAAGGCGGCTGGGCTTTTCCATGGGACAGCCTGGATGGGAGTCGGTTCAATGTCTATGTCTTGCAGGGTATGCTGGCTGTTCCCGCGCCTATCTGCTTTCTGAACGAGCGAGAAGCTGACGAGGGCAGGATATGGCACATGTACAACATGGATCCCCTACAAGCCTGGAAGTGTTTCAGTATGGCGAGTAATACGTGGTACATGACCTCGCTCACGACCAAGTAAGGCCCGATTTCACGATGACCGGATAGGGCCGTGATGACTCAATTGTTCTAGAATGACTCTGCCAGCCGGAAGAGCCGAGACTCCGGATTATCCTCAATCTCTATCGTTGGAGCAGATTCTCTACTTCACGTGCTTCAAGTCGGAGAGGTAAGTTTGCGTGGCCGCGTCCCCACATCTCGGACTCAGCTCATCTTTCTCAGCGAGCTGGCTTTCGAGCTGTCTCTTCCCGGCCCAATCCTGGCCGGGGTAGACTATCCATACAATTTCCCCTCTCCTCCAACGCTCGGGGTCATGAATCTTGACAACAAGTCGTTGATGATGGAGCAAAGATCCTGGTATTACTATCTTGCCGAAATTTCCGCGAGGCATCTCGTGAACCGGATCGTGCTAGCCCAAAAGCGGTCCCCTCCGCATCCCACCGAGCATGGTATAGAGCGGATGCTCGAGATGTTTGAGGTTTTGGACGCCCAGTTAACTGACTGGTACGAATCGCTACCAGCCCCAATCTCGTTCCAAATCCCCAGTGGTGAGATTGCACCGCTGGCGGACGACTTGTGCCAAACGCTTCGAGAGCGATATCTCGCAATGCGAGAGTTGCTATGCCGACCATTCTTGCGGTTGGCATCGACTATCTCAATTGGCATCACAGCTTCAGAGCACATGGTCACAAGGGTGGCCGAGATAGCCTCCAGAGGATTACGATATTGTCTGTTTAGAATCCAAGCCACATCCTCTACTCCAAGCCACGGGTTGTGGCTACAGCTCAGGGGGTTTGTCACTTGCTCGCTGATTTTGACAGCAGCAGAAAGAGCGCAGTCTATCCCGTCCCTCAACATGCCAACTAGAATAGTGTGCCCCCAAAACTGGAAAAGAACAATTCTAGCGCAGAAGGAGGCTCTGTCTAATCGCTGGGAATACGAGGAGGGAGGCATAAGCGATTGCGCCAGAGTTTTAGACTGGGCACTCGCCAAGTTCTCGATGTAGAATATCGTCTACGTAACTGAACGGAGTTCTAGCCAGGCCGTCGCTCTACCGTTGCGAAATGCACTTTCAGGGATGTCAGGACCGCGTCTTCGACGGTGCCATGTTCAGTAATCTTGCACAAGTCACGAGAGGTTGTGCCGTGGCAGGCAGGCCGTCTTTGGCCCCAGCTTTGCACACGACAGTAGGCAGTACGTCAAGGTACGTCTCCAGTGCGATCCTACATGTACTAAGCTTCACTGATCAAGTCCATGTCAGTTCTGGGGGGACAAATCTGACTGTGAAGGTGGAGATTCCTTGTCATCAACCTGGAGTACGCTGCCGTCGGGGAGGTTTGGTTGTAAAAGTCACACTTGATAGTCTTCTCGTACATGAGCGCCGCCGTTGAACTTCGTTGCCGCAGATGGCTTATGATCAGACCATCGCAGCTCCCGGGGACGCAAAAGAGCTAACATGCCGAGTACCGAGATGCAGGGCGTGATGGGTCTCTGCAAGGTTTGCCTCAAGTCTGCTGCCACTCGGAAAGAAGTTCTCGGTGTCCTGCGTCGAGGTAGTCGAGCGATCGGCACTTCTCCCCGATCATTATATCGGTATTGCTCCCCGTTGGTATACTCCAGGAACCTCCAAGTTGATGCAGCAGCTTCGAAGTTTGGTTCGATGCCATGTTAAAGGTTTGAAGACGGTATGTTTCCCTGTTCCTGGACAGAGGACAGTCTGATGACAGTAGTCCACGAACCCGAAGCCACCCACAGACCATTTGACGTGTCTCATCAATGTAGCTTCACCGTTGGTGACATTGGACGACCACCAGCGCCTGAAATACGCATCTGTTCTAGAATCGTCATTTTTTATACCGTTATTTGAACCAGGCCTTGTCATGAGTCTGGTCTGCCGGGAATTTGGGCCACGCTGTTGTAGCTATGGAGTCGACAGCCGGACATAGCGTTAATGAGAACGCGAGACTTGATGAGTGGGCAGGATAGCTCTGAAATTGTACGTCATTATTTAGCTATGAATTGAATAGAAGGAGACTGGTCAATGCATTTTGGACGTGAGACCAGAGGATAATCCGCTGTTTCAAGAAAGTATTGCGTATCTACGGACTGAGAACTGAAGACTGGCCGAGACTTAATGCTTTATGACGTAGTGGCGTCTCAACACTTTTAGTGTTCGAAGAGTATCAAGTGAAGCTTTCCGTCCAGTAATAGCTGACAACCGGTTGGGAACACTGTTGACTCTCGCCGATCGTCAAGTACGTCTATGTGAAGCACTCAAGGCTCGTTTATATCAGCATTCTTGTCAAGGACTCTCGGCGCTGAAGGTGGATTCAACATTCATATTTAATCACGATTGTTCTCACGGTACCTATCGATACATATGATCTCCGAGATTGCGGAAGAGAGCCGGTTGTTCGGCCCCGTGTGGGGACAAGAGGCCGCGGCAACCTTGATAGCGGGTTTGAACTTGTGACACAGCGCATCGGCCCATTCCTTCGAAGTCCAAAGCATGTGAATAATCAAGGCGGAATGATATTACAGGTTATATGGAGTTACATGCCTCTGATACTGATCTTACTGTACACTATCTAACCTTCCATCGCACACCGACTGGAGCACCCTTGAACTGGACTCAGCTCCAGCCTGCGACAGGAACTTTCGATAGTTAGAATCTTGGATGGAACCAAAAATCATATCCATGTTCTACCTCCAGAGTTCATTGTCGCGATAGAAGGTGCGGGGTGAGACAGGTCTGGTTTCCTGTTGCCGTCATGGCCGTTTGAGCTAACAACACTGGAATGTATGGATACAACCGGAATATCCATAGGTAAGCTCATCAATGGGAAGACCTCTCTCAATTTATTGCTCATTTGATGCTTATTATTCAGGCATCCTGTCGTTATCAGCCCCTGGCGTCTCGGGTTTAGGTACGGGGGCTGCGGGGCGAAAGCTTCCACAGTATTTGGGTAATTATACAAGTAGCCCAAAGGCTCAGCGAAGGTTAGGGCTTTTCGGCACACTATGGCAGGATGTTGAGGGAACTCTCGCGGAGTTGGAGGTCCCTTCGGCGTCGTTGTCTTCTCGTCATACGACAGTAGACTGCTTGGAGATCCGCTCTTCAACCCGGTATGGCGAAAGCTGCAGGCTTATAAAGCATTGGTCTTCACGCACCCAACAGTGTCTGAAGTAAATTCACAATACATCGTATGAATCTTGCGCAGTCCATCGTAGATTTCCCCTTGGCAACGACGAGGATGGCGGTACCTCGTCATGGCCGGAATGGTTCGCTCATGTCCACACGTTGACATTATTCTATCGCACGCTGGAGGGACGCTGCTATTCCTCGGCGCTGGAGTATTCGGAGACCTTCATATACCCTCATTTGAGAAGATCGTCTCGACTGATCTCGTTACGGCCTAGGCAGTCTTTGCTCGATTCTACTATGACCTCGCTCTTAGTTGGGGTTCAGTTCAAGTCAACGGATTAGTCGACTTCGCACTTTCGTCTCACATTTTGTTTGGCACAGACTTCCCAGTTTGTCCCCAATCAGTCATCGACAAGCAGACCTAGCGTTACGACACCATTGAGGCTACCAATCCTCGCGGGGCCGCTCCAGGAGCTCTGAGTCGAAATTCAACTGAGCTTCTAAGAAAGCATACCAAGGAGCCGATCATTAGTTGGAACTACAAGGTAAATATGAAGAAGCAGTCGAAGATCTGAAAACTTAAGAGTCCGTTGGAATAAAGTCCAATTTGTCTATGACACTCATGATCTACTGTCATTTTCTGCACCGTAGGTCTTCGAGGAGGAATAACTCCTTGCGTATACCTATTCTACTCTGAGTCAACCCATTCAAATGGCAGCTGCCACTGCTCATGCTGTGCCTGAAATCTCTTCCACTCATCCGATGACATGTCAGCGCGCAAAGCTGCGGCCTCGGCGCTCAAATCATCAACCTCGACATCCACATCTGCCATTGCATCTTCCAAACCCGAAGCGCCCTCACCGTGGCCCATGTCATCGTCGCTGTCATCCATCTCGAAGTCCTCATCGTCCGCATCGTCCTCCTCCTCGGCGAGCCTCTTTCGCTGGTCTTCCAATGCTTGACGGCGATAGTTCTGCAGAGCAACGATGCACTCATCGTGACGGAAGTTTTCGCCCGGCCAACCATGCCAACTGTAGATCTCGGAGGGATGAGGCAAGCTCGTGGGCTCTGACAAGGGCTCAAGAACCTCGGCATCGAGCTCTTCTGTCGGCGGCAGCGGCAGCCAGTTGAATCCCAGTTCAGCAACCAGCTGCGCGAAGAACTCGGCCACAGGGTAGGACTGAGCAGTGCGCCACGGCTTGTTCCGGGGGACTCTGGCAACGCCGTAGCTCTTCTCTTGGAAGGGTGACAGGATACCGCGGCCGCAGTCCACAATCCACCAGTACGGTCCGGACCAAGGAGTCACGGCCCCCACGCGCTCACCGTATGTGAGGCTCACAACATCCGGGGGCAGGTCCATCGGTCCCGCCGGAGTGTGGCTCAACGGGAGAGCGGCGAGCTCTAGTAAGCCGGCGTCACCGCGGTCGGACCACCTGCTGAAGTCGCCCATGTGACGGAGGTAGCGCACGGCTTTGGACTTTGGTGCGACGTTCCATGGACCGGGACGCGGTCCATCGTGCATCGGTCGGGGGTAAGGGAGATGGCGCAGCAGGTCGATGACCGTTTCGGATCTTCGCAGGGCACGAAGGGCGCCGACGTCGAGCTCAGCATCGGTCCAGCCACCGGGAGGAGGGAAATCGACGTATGCCGCCGGGATGTAGGCCGTACGAGTGAGAGTTAGGTAGTATTGAGTGAGCCCTGCAACAACATCGTCACGGTTGTACGCGCAGTTGAGGGGTTTCTGTGGAGGGAGCTCCGACATGATCTCCGGTGTGAACGGGGGCAACGTGGGTTGGCGATGACGGCTTCGAGAGAGGGTCGTTCTACAGAGTAAAGAATGAAGAAGATGAAAGTATGCCAGCCGACAATCAAAAGAAAGCCTTGGCTGTTATTGTGATGAAGACCTCTCGGCTGATTCCACGGTTCGCTGCCTGTGAGAAATTCACGCGACGCGTTTGCTTGGGCCCTATTGTCACCCCGCCCTACACCGCAGCCCTGCCTAGACTAAACTATTGGTGGTGAGGGGTCTATTTGAAGAAGGTGGTGCGGAAAGACGCAGAGAAACCTCGTTCTCTCATAGCGACTGGCGGTGTGGCTCTTCAAGGGTCAAGACAAGGGTTTGATAGGCCAGGAATGCAAGCGTGATTCGCAGCGGGCTTTTGGTGGCACGTACTACAATGAAACTCATCTCACCTCACAGAAACGAGTAATCTCACATTGGATTCTTACATTGACCTCCATTGACATTGCAATGAATACCATTTCATTCTTCCACATCTTGAAAACTCCACATCGGGGAACAACTTATATTTCCTCTATTTCGTGCTTATCTCATTTTATGCCATTGACCCCGCAGCTTTCGATATTCACTGGTGTGTCAATCTCACCTCAAATAGTTAACGGTTAGTTAGATAGCTTTCTCTTCTCTGAAATCCTTGAGATGAGAATGTCAATCCCCGATCCGTAAGTGTTTCATTATTCCTTATTGTCTTCATGGCTGGAAGTGGTTACACGGAACCAGCGAAAGCTTCAAACCCTTTGAGAGTAAATTCGAAATTCCGATTTAGACGTGCTAAAGAACTTAGCGCTTGTGTTGCTGCGAGAAGGGAATGCCCGTGTGGTAAAGCGCCTGCTAGATGAGAAATTTCTACGATATGAAGCCATCTTTGAAGATGAGGCTATTTGCGTCCAAAAGGACTAAGACCCAGAAATATGGAAGGTTCCTCAGTTGAGGAAGTATGAGCAGAGTCTTAGATGAAAAAGTGAAGATACTAATTTGAAAAAAAGTGATCTGCTCACATGAAGAAAACAGCAAATTCATATTATCTGACGTAGGATAAATGGAAACACATACCTAGTAAATAGGACCAAATTGCGTAAATATTGAAATTTGCGTGGCTTTTGAATAAAAGAGTCAAGTCACATCCATTTTTCGACGCAAAAGACGCTACAATGTACATTGAATTCCTACCTGTCCGCAGCATGCATGCTAAAGATTTACGTGCTCCTCTCACTCAATTGACCCATGGCCCAATTTCTCATTCTGGTCGTAGCATCTCCAACCTGTCCTAGCTCCCCCTCAAGCAGGATGAAGTCATGAGCCTCATGATCTGCCATCTCCACGAGCAGGTCCAAGTCACTCTTACTGCAGCTGACATGCTCTGAGAATGTTCGAATGTCGTCCCTGAATACTTCCAGCTTCCCACTAGTGATGTAAAGGCTCTTGGTTGCCGAGGAAATCTCGTCCAACCAACTCAAGTCTCCGTCCATGGGCATAGCCGTCGCGAGATCACGCTCGTCCGACTTGGTCTTGGCCGGGAAGCGGGGATGGAGGAACTCGGCGATGGCAGCAGACATGCAGGTCTTGGTGAGCATGTCCACGTAGTTGTTCTGTTGGAACGCCGGCGTGGTCGTTTTGCTCGTCAGCCACGGCGAGACGAGGAACACACCCGCGAGGCGTCCATTGAGGGTGACGGGGGGGATCTCGAGGTGGGCTGGAGCACAGATGTGTCGAGCAACCTGGCAGGCCAGGTTACCTCCCGCCGAGTCGCCGCCGATGATGAGATCGTCTAGTCTGACACCAGACTGAAGAAGATGATTCAGCGCAGCGACGGCCTCTCGAAGTTGTGTCGGATATCGGCCATCGGGTACCAGGGTATACTGAAGAATAGCGACGGCCACCTCGGTCTTCGCTCCTGGACCGCCGGCGACGTATGCTTCCCAGCACCAGCTAACATGGCCGGGAGAAAGGGGCACAACGTATCCACCACCGTGGAAGAAAAGGACAAACTTCTTCGCTTTTCGGCGATCTCCTAGCCACATGATCGCGCCATCGGAGTCAGGAAGCATCTCGACGTCTCTTATTAGCTTGTCCGCCAGCTTTGGGTGAGCTCGCCTCTTCTTCTCGATCCATGTCTCATACGTAATGAGTGTAGGGGGCTGGAGGAACTGAATCTCCCGTGGCTTCATGTTACCAAGAACGAACCGATACAAGGCACAGAAAGCGAAGCGGCGGATGGACATGCCTCTCGCGACGGCGAAAGGGGCTCCATAGACGAAATTCCATAGCACTTGAAACGGGGCTACAGGTAGATATGAGCAACAAAGCGGTTTCTTGATGGTTTACTAGAAGCAACTGACCTTGAAACAGCAGTCGAAAAAGCAGATCGCGTCTTTCACCCAACGAAAGCTGTGGTCTCGATATACGTGCTGGCATCTTGAAGAATGTTATTCTTGCAACAGGGTAACTTAGTTTCGTCTGGTATTGAACGTAGACTCGGACCAGTGGGCGACATAAATGGGCAAAGGCGTAGAGACCGGTGAGTAAGCCGCGAGCACAGAATGCTAAATGCCTCGTTACTCGTTTGATCGACTGATGTGATATGAGTAAACAGGAGGGAGTCTGTTCGAGATGACAGTGACAGGAGTGTCTGCCCTCCCGCGCGCGCGCCAGAGGCACGGGCTTGCGGGAGAACGTGCGAACGCAAGCAAAGTACCGACCATCCCGAGGTATAAAACGTGAGGAGAGCTGCGTTTGGAAACCTTCGCACTCGTTTAAACGTCGTAAACTCGTTTCTACTTTTCATCTGAGCTTTGCACCGCCGTATTCGGATATATCTCATGGTCAGCCACGCTGAGTGGTCCACCTCGACTGACATGCAGCAAACAGAAGTGCGCATCCTGGAACTTTATGCTCTGGCACATTCTCGGTGATGGATTGGTCGGCTCGACCTTGTGGTGTGGACACCGGACCTCGGCCTCGCAACCTTCGGGCGGCGTTTTGCGGGGATTCCGGCTGATCTCGCCAGACGTTGAAACGTGATCGTTTCGACTACAAGATTGAAGCGATCGCCGTCTACGACTTGGTAGGCTCCTGTCAGACCTGCAAATTCATCAACTCACCTCGCCAACCCGCCTCACTGCCCGAATCTATCAGCTCACAAAGATGGCGTTCTCACGGGAAGGTTTTACTATTGACGTCGTCACCAAATGGCTGAGAAAGTCTGTTCTTAACCCATACTTGTCAGTTCCCATTGCAGCGTACTTGGCGTTTGCATCGCCGCGCAACTCTGGGCTACAAGGAGTCAGGCTCGAGAACATTCAAAGACTCGCCTATTTGACGGCGTTGGCAAGTTTCGTCCTGTCAACAACAGATTATCTCAATAAATGGACGGCCAACAACTGGACAACCGACAACACATACGATTGGGACAAAGAAATCATAGTAGTCACTGGCGGAAGCAGCGGTATTGGGGCGAGCATCATTAAGCACATTTTGGCCCGAAACCCGAAAGCCACCATCGCCGTCGTCGACCTTGCGCCGCTGGCGTGGGAGCCCCCTCGTGGCTCGAACATCCATTACTTCCAATGCGACTTGACGGACACGGCGGCTCTCAAAGCGCTATGCGCCCTCATCCGCACTCAAGTCGGAGACCCGACAGTACTCGTCAACAACGCAGGAATTGCGCGCGGCGTTACCGTCATGGAGGGCTCATATGCGGATATCGAGCTCACCGTGAAGACGAATCTCATCGCACCATTCCTTTTAACGAAGGAGTTCTTGCCTTATATGGTTCGTCGCAACCACGGCCACATCGTTAGTACCGGGTCAATGAGCTCCGTTTTGCCGCCGGTCAGAATCGCGGACTACTCTGCAACCAAGGCTGGAATTACTGCAATGCATGAGGTAGGTTTTGGTATCCAACGCCAGCAGATTCGTGTTCTAACACTTCAAAGTCCCTCCAGCTAGAGCTCAAGTACATCCACAAGGCTTTGAAAGTGCGTCAAACACTTGGGATCTTTGGCTTCATCCGAACACCGCTTGTTCCGTTCAACCCGGGGCAGCCGCACTTCCTCGTGCCTTTGCTTCATGTCGACACCGTTGGCGAAGCAATCGTCAATGGTCTTTATAGTGGCTGCGGAAGCACGATATATCTACCTCGCCTCATGCCCCTACTAACTATACTGGTAAGATCAATTGCTCTTTCCTGCATGACCAGAGCTGACGGGGTGGAAAATCAGAGGGCTGGGCCGGAGTGGTTTTGGCGCCTTGCGCGGGAAGCTACTGTCAGTGCAGCAAAGGATATCGAATTCACCCCACGCCAGAAAATCAACGAAAAGACTGGACGCTTTGAGATGGGAGAAGCGAATAAGACCGAGGTAAACGGTGTCAAGGGTGAGGGGGCGTAATGTGCAAACTAGCACGAAAGGTTTGGAAGGCCGAGTGATCAAATTCACAGCCATGCTTCACGAGCGAGTGGTTTGCTCCAAGTCCCAGTCAGCGGTTCTCTGCATTTGCAAAGCAACGCAACGTACGAGCACCGCCAGGACCACTCAATTTCAATTTCACGTTAAGAATGAGGCAGGATCGAAAAAAAGACAAGAATTTGAGAAAAGTTTGAGAAAATTTGGGATGAACGGCTGGGGGTTTTGCCTGTAATTCATTTTGAGTTCTCCCACAACTGAACGGGTTTTATGAGCTTCTAATTGGTCTACCTAAGTCAAGTTGTCGTCAATCGCCAACGACTTGACGTTGGATTCATCGCGGCACCATGGTCCACGATGGGCACTTCTTTCTGCTGTGAAGCTCCTCGCCCGCCAGCTCCTTCGCGCGTGTGTCGTCCGTACAATGTTGCTGCGGGGTACAAACTCAAGTTTCACCGTCCGACCGAGCTATGTGCCTTTCCGTCGTAACTACTAAGGATATGCTGGCTAGCCTAGGAAGAAAAGCTGAGGAACGAGGATTCAGCCGAGGCAGGGGCGAATAGCAACCAAAGCTCCAAATCAACTATGACATACCTCTAGTCCCCGCACTGCCTCTTCCCGAGACATGGTGGGCAGCACCCGAAACACTTGACGTGGGTTCGTGTCCATTCTCACCGACCCATTCCATCCATCGAAAGTCTCTTGAGTTCTCTCACCACACCCGCTTCATCGATGTTAGCAGAAAATGGCGTCCCCTGTGCCCAGCTACAGCCAGTTTGCTTGTGTCGGCACTGGATTCTCGGGCATCGGACTTGGAGCCACCCTGAAAAGATGGTACAACATTGGTGATGTTCGATTTTTCGAGAGAAACAGCAAGCTTGGCGGGACTTGGTTCGTCAACCAGTACCCCGGTAAGAAGCCCCTCCAGCTACCTATGAACTATGTCTTTCTAACAAAGACATCAGGATGTGCATGCGACATCCCGAGCGCGCTCTACAGCTTCTCGTTCGAGTCCAACCCGAACTGGAGCTGTGTGACGCCACCACATGACGAGCTGTGGGGATATCTAGATTATGTTGCGAGGAAGTACTCTCTCGTCGAGAAGATGTCCTTTGGAGTGAATGTCGAGCGCTGCGAATGGTTGGAAGCACGTCAGCGCTGGCGATTGACCATACGCCGGTACGAAGATGGCGGGATCTTCGCTCATGAATGCCAATTTCTGTTCTCGGCAACCGGTCAGTTGATGCAACCGAGACCCCTTGACATCCCGGGAGCCGAAAACTTCAAAGGATCGATTTTCCACTCGTCTCGTTGGGACAAGAGCGTAGATGTTGAGGGCAAGAAAGTTGTCATCTTTGGCAACGGGTGCACTGCGTCGCAGATTGTGCCAGCAATCGTGGGCAAAACGAAACATCTCACCCAAGTCATCAAGACGAAACACTGGATAATGCCATCGATTGACTCGCCAAACACAGACTTCATGAAGGCTGTCTTTCGAAACATACCGGGCGCGTTGATCCTTCAACGGTTTCTCTTGTTCGCATATGCCGAAGACTCTTTGCGCGGATTCTACATGACCGATGCGGGGACGCGTTATCGGAAGCGAGTTCAGGCACGAGTAGAAAAATACATGAGAGAGACCGCGCCGGCTAAGTATCACGATAAGATCATTCCGGATTTTGAGCTCGGTTGCAAACGTCGCATCTTCGACTCGGGCTATCTCAAGAGCTTACATTCGGAAAACCTGACCCTGTTGGACGATCCGGTGATTGAAATCGTGCCACAAGGCATCCGAACGAAAGACGGCATCGTCGAAGCTGATGTCATTGTCGTGGCCAACGGGTTCGTCACAAACAATGCTGTCGGTGGTCTACGAATCATCGGTCGTGATGGGACGACAATCGATCAACATTGGGAATCTATGGGCGGTCCTGAGGCATACAACTGCACAATTCTTTCCGACTTCCCGAACTTCTTCTGTCTGCTGGGCCCCAACTCGCTGACTGGGCACAACTCCGCTGTCATTGCGGCGGAGAATTGCATCAACTATTCGCTACGGATCATCAGGCCATTGCTGGAAGGCAAGGGTACGATGGTCGAGGTAAAGCATGATGCCGAGAAGAAATATGTAGACCAGGTACAGAAGGATTTGCGGAACACGGTATGGTTTACAGGTTGTGACAGCTGGTATCTCAGGGGCTCAAAGGAAGGAAAGAAATGGAATGGGTCGACCTACCCATATTCCCAGGCATACCTATGGTATCGATGCCTGTTTCCCAAGTTTTATGACCTGGTTTTGAGCGTACGTCCCTTGTCAGCGTGGTTTTGTTTAGTACCGAGCATAGACGCTAACGAAATTGGTAGGGACCGACTCATCCTGGACGGAAGAGAAGAACGTGGCAGAAGCCGGTGGCATTGGCCTTCATGGTATACATCTTATCCATCGTCCTGGGATTAAGTCGGAACCCTATTGCTGGAAATCGTTACTGGCAGCGGTTTCGCGTAATTGCACAGCTGCTGCAGGTAATGTTGACCATGAAACTGTCACAGGTTGCCAGGAAATTACGTTATCAATAGGGGGCAACATCGGCCGCCCCTTTTGCTTTACGTAGACTTACGCAGATTTGATTGCACCGAAGTGCTCCATGCAGATGCCGCCAGGAAACTCTCTTGCAAGGATAACGAAACCTTGATGTATGTAAAAACCTCCGAGGTTCTATTTGGTTAGATAGGGACATGGGAGTTCAACGAAGGTAGTTCGGAGCCCGAGACCCAAATTGTCCCAGTCGATCTAAGGCCCTGTGAAAGTTCAGCAGTATCCAAAAAGCCAGTCAGAAGTCGGTTGTGATTAAGCACAATCACTGATGACATCTCCGATATCAACTGCAAAGCGTAGACGGGACTCTACAGGGCATAAACACAATAGATTGGAACGGTAAGCTTTGCGCAAAAGGAAAACGTCAGCGGCACGAGGCTACTGATCGTGTTAATGGCCGGAGCTGAAACCCCCGTGATCCGGCTTAGAGACTGGTGGTTTCAAGAGCATCTGGCTGATGACTATGCTTTGGTGAGAGATGTTCGTCGGGAATGCAGATCCGACAGGCTACATCGCCTAGATGTGGCCATGTGTATTTCTTCTTTACGGTACATGTTGCAGTGGTCGTCCGCAGCCAAACTGTCTTCGCCTATGTATGCCAGAGGTGAGATATATGTATCTCAAGATCCAGCTGTAGGTGATATAGGGTCACTTATATGCAGCCTAAATAGCCCATACGTACTATGTCGTTAGGCACATTTCTTAACTACTGTAGTTAAGTCATCTACTCTTGCATATCTAAGCATGATACTCAGATGCAGGTTATCACCAGGAATGTCCTGAATAAGTTCACAGGAAGAAGCATCCCCAGCCCAGACCTTTATTAGGTCGGTCGTTATCTTCAGACGCAAATTGTAGGGACAGTAGATGTAGTACACATGCAGCACTTGAAGCCAAGCCTGCACTGTCAACAGCTTCCATTGCGACGTGACCGGCCTTTGCGGAACAGGGTCATGAAGTAACCTTGCTTTGCTTTCATCCCACCCGACGTTCGCATTTCGCCAAGCGTCGTGATGCGTCTTATCTTACCACGCATGGATTTCCCCGAAATTATTTCGCGTCACGCATGTCCTCGCTTGTTGGCGTCAACATCCCGCATGCTCATCGGCCCCGCCAACCTTGGAAAGCTGGCCGCACCCGAATCCAATCAGGAAGGTATTTGGGTCCCCGAAGCCCCTTTCACGTCTGTGCCGCTCGTATTTGAGCCAAGAGGCCACCCCTGCGTATCGCTGAGATACTTGGAGCTCCTTGGCGCTAGTCATTCCGTATGTTTTGAACGCGTCTTACTTATCGCCGAGCGTATGGGCTCGTTGAAGGCTCGCGACATCAAATAATACTCAGTGTTACGCAGTCAAACCTGATCAACGCAGTGAATGCTTCTAGTTTACGGATCAAAAGGCTTTTGGCGATAAGACTGCTTTTTCTTGAAAGTTCTTCAGTGACTCTTGCAGGGTGGCTATTCAGGCGTGCCGATAATGGCCGTCGGACCGCTACACGCGTCTGCTGCGACTTCAACTTTGTTTTTGTTGCTGCTCCCTCTTCGCCTGCTCACACTCCTGCCAGAGCCAATCAAAGTTATTCCAGGGCATCATGGCCTCATCAAGCTGGTACTCACTACCTCAAGACCCAACTGATTCAGTCTGTTTCGTGTTAAACTAACTTGGAACACAGGCATTTGGGATTCTGTTGGCTTCTGTCGAGCTGGTCCTCGTCGCGGGACCACTGGACTGGACCTTGCCCCTCGCAATCGCCCCCATATCTGCTATCACTTCTACCCTAGGGGCCATTGGGCTTTGCGTACTGCTTTTCCTAGAGCATTCCCGCGCAGTCACACCATCGGATCTCGCAACGATCTATCTGCTCGCATCCATTTTATGTGATTTTGCACAACTAGGAGCAACCTTACAAGAGCATGGAACTTCAAGGGCACAACACCTGATTGCGGTGGCGATTTGCGTTAGGCTCGCGTTACTGTTTTTAGAGAATCGTGGGAAGCAGTCCATCCTGCGATATCCGCATAACAAACTAGCCCCCGAACAGCTTGGTGGCATCCTCAACAGGACTTTCTTTTGGTGGATCAACGCAACTCTCGTCAAGGGAAACAAGTTCATTTTGACAGAAGATAGCCTTCCTTCTATCGACGAAAGGCTATCCTCCATATTGCTGCGTCGTCGAATCCTGCAGACATGGGATCAGAGATGTAAGTTGATTACGGGGTTGCTGCAAACAAGACTATCAGGCCACTAAATGTCGCAAAGCAAAGCCTGAGACACCAACAACATTGCCGGCTGCTCTTGTTCGAAGCCTTCTGTCTGATTTTCTCGCGCCGGTCTGGCCTCGATTATCTCTGATCATGTTTCGCTATGCTCAGCCAGTCCTCATCAGCATTGCAATTCGTCACATCGGCCAGTCATCCGCCGAGACTTCTACGTCTGGATATTCCATCATTCTCTTGGCCGCGGGAGTCTACGTCGGCCTCGCCGTAAGGCCCACCTAAGTCTTCTGTGCCAACCACTAAACTGTTCTGCAGGTCTCGAGTGCTTCGTATTACCACCGACTGAATCGGCTGAAAATCATGATCAGAGGTGTAGTAGTCGGCCTCATCAATAGCAAACTGCTACTGCAGCGCTCCGTTGGCTATGATGACGCGCATGCCGTGACACTGATGAGCACAGATGCAGAGAATGTCGGTCAGACTGGCCGAATGTTCCACGAAACCTGGGCACAAATCATCGAGGTTGTGGTAGGTACGGTCATGCTAGCCAAGCAGGTCGGTTGGGCGTGTGTAGTACCATTTGCCATGATCTTTCGTGAGTCTATCTGTGGTACAATAATCCCCTCTTTGCTATGACGCTAAAGTCGTCAACAGTATGTTCTCGAATGAGTCGGTACTTGGCGGAGAATCTCCAGAAGAAGCAAAAGGATTGGAACGAAGCCACACAAAAACGCTTAGCCATGACGACTTCGATGATTTCATCCATGAAGAGTCTCAAGATGCTGGGAGTCACCGACTACTCCGAGTCTCTGGTCCACAGTCTTAGAATTCGGGAGTTGGAAATGGCTAAGCGCGGTACCCTGTTTTTCCCTCGCTCAGTTCTTGCCCTCGACTAACTTTCGACAGTCCGGTGGATAATGGTGTTTTCCAACGCCAGCGGTTCGTGCTACTGCCTTCATTCTTATCCTAAAACTCGGGCAGTTGTTGACTAAACTTCGCAGCCAATGCTCTTGGAATTTTCTCGCCGATTTTGACACTGGTCATATTCGTAGCGATGGCGTCATTCAATCACTCCAGACTTGACACAGAGACCGCCTTCACGACTACTGCCCTGCTGGGGTTGGTGACGCATCCAGCAAACATGATCATGTCCGTTATACCGCAGGCAGTAGGCTCTATGGCCGCGTTTGAGCGCATAAAAGAGTATCTCCTACAGCCGCCTCGTGTTGACCAGAGATTGGTTCTCAAGACCGATAATGAACCCACGCACGCGTCACAAGCTATTTGTCTTGACGGTGTCACCATCCATCCCGACGCATCTGCAGCTCCCATTCTAAGAGACATCAACTTGACAATCCGGAAAGGGTCGACAGTTCTGTGCTCTGGGCCGGTAGGAAGCGGCAAGTCGATCTTAGCCCAAACGATGCTTGGGGAGTTTCCCATATCATTTGGCACCGTGGCAATACTTTCAAAGCATATTGGCTATTGTGATCACTCAGCTTGGCTCCCTAGTGGAACTCTCAAGGCGGCAATTTGCGGCTTCTCGCCCGTGGACCCAAGCTGGTACGACGAAGTTGTCCGACTTTGCTGTCTCGATTACGACCTCAGGGAGCTTCCTTACGGAGATCAAACCCAGATCGGAAGTCGCGGTTCAAATCTTTCTGGAGGACAAAGACAGCGCGTAGCACTTGCCCGGGCTTTGTACGCTCGCTGCGGAATCATGATCCTCGATGACTGCTTCAGCGCCTTGGATGGAAAGACTGAGGCTCGAATCATTGGAAACCTCTTTGGTTCGGAGGGTCTGTTCAAACAGGCGGGAACGACGGTCTTCGTCATTGCCAGCTCTGGTAAGTCAAGAGCCATGAATCCGTGAAAGTTGTGCTATTGCTGATCACTTGCAGCTGCTGGTCTTTTGGAATTGGTGGACTGGCTGATTGTTCTCGACAGCGGTTCTATCGCTTATCAAGGCACTCCGAACAATTTGCCGAAACGACACGAGGGCATCTTCAAGTATTCGGCAAAAGAAGCACATGGCCATACCGTGGACGAAGAAACGAAAGTCGACAAAGCTGTGCAGAGCCAGAGCCTGAAGGTTGCTGAAGCTATCTCGGACCTAAGCAGAGCATCAGGAGACTTTACGCTCTATGGTAAGAGGGCAGTCGAACGTTTCTATCCAAAGCCTCCTACTAACAGCATGAATTTCTGCAGGTTACTACATCAAAGCTGCAACCCTGCGCAACTTTATACTACTGTTGACTTGCACAGCATCTTACTCATTCTTCGTTACGTTCCCACAATACTGGCTTCAGAAGTGGACGGAGGCGCCCGACTCGCAAACGTGGTTTTTCGTTATAGGCTATTTCATCTGGACATTTCTGGCCTGGACCGCGACTAACGGTTCCATGTGGTAATTTAGCACCACCCTTCCATCAGAAGCTGTCCTTCGTTAACCCCGAAGAAGGTCTACATGGATTCTGCTAGCGCCACAGTCGGGAGCTGAGCTTCATCGTCGCCTCCTCTCGACTGTCGTTGGGTTCGTAAGCGTCTAGCAGTCGAGCCGGACAACTCATTAACAAGATTTAGCGCTCCTCTATCGTTCTTCTCGCACACCGACACCGGCGTCATTTTGAACAGGTTTGTGTCAGTTCTCCACGTTTGTGAGCCATCTGTTTAGTCCTCGCAGGTTCAGCCAAGACATCCAGCTGGTCGACAGGCAGCTTCCTCCAGCGATGCTCTCCATCTCAAACCGTAACTACTACTGCATCAACTGACATAACTCACCATCCGCTGACGAGTTTGATCCCAGAGGTCTTCAAACTCACCGTGCAATTAGCATTGCTGTTCACGGCCCAGAAGCTGTTGGCAATCACGTTGCCTCTATGTGTGGTAGTCGTCTACATATTGCAAAAGGTTTACCTGCGCACGTCGCGACAACTCAGATTTCTTGATCTGGAGTCTCGCTCGGCGGTTTACTCAAGTTTTCTGGAATCGGTCTGATACCCCAATCCACGCATGCGAATTGCAGTTGTTCTAACGCGAAGAGCAGAGTGAAGGGCTTTCCACGATTCGCGCCTTTGGCTGGAAGAAACACGCCGAGAACACAAATATTCAGTGTCTCGACAAGTCTCAGCAGCCATCATACATCCTTTTCTGCTTACAGCAATGGCTTTGTGTCGTCCTCGATCTCATGGTCGCAGCCTTGGCGACAGGTCTCATCGGCCTGGCTGTACTTATGAAGGGGACCACGACTGCTGGACAGATTGGTATGGCCTTGAACATTGTATTGGTCGCAAACTCGACCCTGCTCAACCTCGTTTCGTCTTGGACGAATCTAGAGATATCCCTCGGTGCTATGTACGTATTTTATCTGTGCAACCCAGCCTTCACCCTGTTGCTGCGCTTTTCCCTCGTCGATTCGGAAGAGCACACGCCTCGCGGGAGGTGTAACGCTAATGATATGGCAGATCTCGTTTGAAGAGCTTAGAATTGGAAACCCCGAGGGAGGAGAAAGCACACGAAACTTACGTGCCTAGCCAGCCTTGGCCGTCAACTGGAAAGGTCCAGATAGACAATGCTACGGTTGCCTATAAGTAGGAGTACATCTTTTCGTTCGCAAAGCCAGCTCTGACACCTTCATAGTCCCGAGGCAGTGGCTTTACAAGATGTATCGATCAGAGTCTCCGCGGGACAACACCTAGTTATCTGCGGCCGCACAGGCAGGTGAGTTTATGTCTCGAAGCATGCGATGCGAAGCTGCCATCTAATGTGATGATAGCGGGAAAAGTACCCTTCTACTTGCCCTTTTGCGGCTTTTGGATTTGAAATCTGGAAAGATCCTAGTTGATGGCATCAACTTAGACTTAGTCCCTCGATCTTTAGTCCGGCAAAAGTGCTTCATCGCAGTCAGCCAAGATCCATTCATATTTGGACAAGCCAGCCTTCGTTTTAACCTAGACGTAGGTCTCCCGATACTCTGGGAAAATATGAGCTGACACGTTTAACCACACAGCCCTCTGGTTATGTCACAGATGAGATCGTTATCAAAGCTCTGGAGAGGACGACACTTTGGCCACACTTCAAATCGGGGCACTCCGAACTCCCTTTGATGGAGGCCGGTCGCATTTTAGATACGCCTGTTGCTTCGTTGACGCGGATGTCAACCGGCCAGACGCAGCTTTTCGCACTCGCTCGAGCATTGGTGAAACTTCATCATCTCACCACCGGTTCCGGCTCGGTAGAAACGCAGTCGCCCAGGGGACATGCGATGCCTGTTCTCCTTCTTGATGAAGCTACTGCATCAGTTGACCCGGAAACCGAGTCTACCATGCACAGTATCATACGCGAAGAAGTCACAAATAAGGGGCACACAGTTATCACCATTACGCACAGACTGAGCGGAATCGCTGATATCATGCGAGAAGAGGATATCGTTGCAATCTTGTCGAAAGGTAGAGTCGAGCAGCTTGGAAGGGCTGAAGACGTGTTTGGAAACACTTAATCGGAGAAGCCAGCTTCTGGGAATATTTATAGTAAATCACAGCACGTACTGCACTGATAGAGAAAGTTACGAACCGAAAATGGTACTCGGCTGCTACTTAGAATTCTCGTAACCTTAATATTATTAATTTTCATAATACTGCTATTATGTCTAGAATAAACCGGGAGGATCACTAGTTCTCAGCAAACATGTACTGCTTGGTCTCGAACGTCCATGACTTGGACGTCTCGGTGTCTCTTTTGGCAACGGGCACTCCTGCGGTACCTTGCCCTTGGGGATCGGGATGCGAGGTCGGTGGAAGGGCGCCGGGCGCTCGGTAGCACGTTTGCTAGCAGACTCGGGTGAGGCGTAATCAATGCCTCCGAAGGCGCACTTTCCACCCTTGAAGGATGCCGTCGCCGCATCCTTCCAGAGGTTTGTGATGTCGCGATGATGGTCAGCCTTCCAGAAGAGCCTGCAGTCAGAGTACTCCGCAATGAACTGAGCAGGGATACCGTCGTCCCAGTTCTGGCGAAGCATTTCGTCCTTTACATTGAGGCCGGCGGCCGATGATCGGGAAGAGACATATGTAGTGAAACGGTCCAACTCGGCAATTACCGCGGTGTCGTTCGTCGCATTCTTGGCCACCGTAGCGACGCTGTAGACATTGCTGAAGGAGTAGCTTTGAGAGCCCTTGACTCCGCCGACACCCTGGATTTTCCTTCGATCTCCGGCCGTCCACTCATCGCGATGCTCTTCACTCCCGCATCCCATTTCATGAACAGGGGGAACAGCGTGCATGTTGAGGCGCAGTAACCATCGAACAGCAGGACAATGTTTTATGCCTCTTAGAGGCGAACAAGGGCGTTGAATAATACAACAACAACAACAACAACAACAACAACAACAACAGGACAATGTTCTCCGGCCCACCGAATGGACGAGTAAAGTTCTTGCGGAAGCCGTAGCCTGTCGCGTCGTACCCAATTCCGAACGAGGTGTTCTGAAATGATTCGTTAGATGCCACGCAGCTTGAATTCCTCGGCTGGCCCAGGCAGTGGAAACTACTTACGCGGGTGTCGATTTCATTCTCGAAATCCCATTGGATGAGGTTCGTGTATTGGTCGCCCTCGTAAACCGCCTGTTCGATTCATCAGTAGTTTATCTTGATATGTTTAGACGGTGACTTACGAGAGGGGACTTGTCCTGGTAAAGGGTGAAGTCACTGAGGCTTCGGTTGAGATCATAGCCCCAGTTGTAGACTCTCTCACATTGTGAAATCAGAGTCTCTCATGCAGTGAGCGGATAAAAGCCTCGCAGTTCTTGGAGAACACCTCAGACACGGCTTTGAAGCCCGGGGAGTATCTCCAGTGACCAGTTCCTTCCTGTACAATGTCGGGGAAAGTTTGACGGAACCTTTCAATGAATGTCAGTAATCTAGCTTCGCACTCAAGAAAACTGCGTATCTTGGCGAAAACGTCTTGTGAATGGCCCTCGGCGCTTAGGTGCGCTTCAAGCGCCGAATTACTCAGAACAAGGCATCGATTGGATCAATTGACGCACAAGGAGAACGAGGATGCTCCTTGTTTGCGCCACAGTCACCCCGCACGAGGCTTTCGGGGAGATTAGTTTAAACCCATCCTCGGCAGCGTCCCGGCTCTACGGAATGCCTGGACGTTGTCGCATCAGCTGAATCGAGCCCCGGAGGGTCCATAACAGGCTCCTTGCGCGGTTTTGACACAAAGAATAGTCTGGAAAAAAAAGCCAGCGAACAAAATGTCCGAAGAAATCGATGTCTTGATCTGCGGCTGCGGCTCCGCAGGGCTCTGCGCAGCAGTCTGGCTAGCGCGACACGGAGTCAACTTCAAGATTCTTGAACGCCGGGACGGGCCGCTTGAGCAGGGGCAGGCTGACGGCGTACAGTGCCGGACGGTTGAGATCTTTGAGAGCCTGGGTCTTTCGGAGGACCTGTTGAAAGAAGCACACCATGTCCTCGAGCTGGCGTTCTGGACCCCCGACGGTAAAGGCGGCATCAGCAGGTCTCATCTCGAACCCGACACCGAGCCCGGGCTCAGTCATCTACCTCACGTCATTCTGAACCAGGCGCGATTCAATGATTTGATGATCAGAGACATTGAGCGTATATCTGGACGTTCTCACATTCAGTACGGGAGTGCCGTACAACGCGTTGAGGTTGACAGTGGATCCGCAGGCGATCCCGCAGCTCACTGCGTGACAGTAAAGGCTATAGAACAGGGGGTTGAGCATGTATATCGAGCGAAATACGCTCTGGTAAGAACAAACAGTCAGAGAATCTGCGATACTACATGCTAACGCACTTAGGCTTGTGACGGAGCTCACAGTGCTGTCAGAAGGTCCCTCGGATTCAAGATGCTTGGTGACAGCACTGATGCTGTCTGGGCTGTCATGGACGTCTTCCCAATAACAGACTTCCCCGATATCCGGAAGAAGTGCATTCTGCAGTCGGAAGCTGGGAACTTGGTGATTATCCCAAGAGAAGGAGACGAAAAAGTCCGATTCTACATGGAGATGCCTGGCTGGGCACCGGCCGACCTCAATCCAGACAAGGTCAAACCCCGCATTGACGAAATCTTCAGCCCTTACGAAGTTGAGATCGCAGAGACTTCGTGGTTCTCGGCATACTCTATAGGACAGAGGCTTGCTGATCATTTCACTAAAGAAAACCGCGTTTTCTTAACCGGTGACGCGTGTCATACGCACTCACCAAAGGCCGGCCAGGGAATGAACGTCAGCTTGCAGGACGGGCATGTTTGACCTACAATGCTTTGCTGTAATCTTGGCGTGCTGACACGGCACAGTTACAACTTGGGCTGGAAACTTTCGGAGGTTCTCAATAGACAGGCACAGCCATCGGTTCTCGAAACGTATGTCTCTGAGCGAAGGCGAACAGCACACGACCTCATAGAATTCGACCGCCTGTTCACCAAACTTTTCTCCTCATCTTACCGAAAAGAGCACGGCGTCACCGCGGATGAATTCCAAGCATTCTTCATCAAGTCGGGAAAATACACAGCTGGACTCGCGATAGAATACGATACTTCGTTGCTCGTGCGCCCAGGTGAAGCCGATCAGCAGCTGGCGAGCGGTGTGCGTGTGGGGATGCGCTTCCCCAGCGCGCAGGTTGTTCGTCTTTTTGATGCGCGGGCCATGCAATTCGCCAGAGCACTGCTGTCAGATACCCGATGGCACTTGGTCGTCCTCGGGGGTGATATTAACAAGCCCGATGCCGAGGCTCGCTTGAAGAAGGTGTGTGCGTCTGATGGTCCACCAGCACCACAGAGCTAACTTTGCTGTTTCCAAGATGACTTCGGAGCTTGAAGCTGGACTTCAAAAGCTGCCTCCTTGCCGAGAGGCGATCCATTCTTTCATTCACCCCATACTCGTTTTGAAATCCGACCGGAAGACATTGAACGAGGAAAAGATTCCCAAATTCTTTACACCTAAGGGAGGGAAATGGGGAGTACGATGTAAGTCTAAGTATATCATTCCTGTGCTCGTTAGTAATCTCTGGCTGACGAACTGATTGAAACGAAGGCTTATTGGATGTTTTCGTTGATGACGATAGTTATCATGCTGGTCACGGAGACGCATACACCAAATTCGGTGTTAATCCCGAAATTGGATCTTTGATACTTGTTCGCCCAGATCAATGTAAGTCCTATTACCACAACACTAACTCTTTGTTTGGTTATAACTTTTGGTAATCAGATGTGTCTCTCATAACTTCATTGGAAGACTTCTCAGTCATCATGAAGTTCTTCGACGGCTTTCTCCTCTGAAATGCCAACGGGACCGCATAGTGACAGAGATTACTTTTACCAAAAGGAAGTGGGGGCGCTCCAATAAGCCGTAATATTATTGCTTCATTGCACAGTCTTGGTGCTCTTCTCTCTTCCAAATCGAACTGTGTTCCACAACCTGTTTGGTATCATATATACTCAATATAAAAAGGGCATTGGTTATGTTGATTACTAAGGACCTCCTGCATCGACACCGCTTTCATGAAGCAGGAGCCTGTGATAGGATGCAATATCCTATCGGGCTTTTGTGTCTGCCTTCTCCATGACGTCGGGCGGCGTTCTCGAGTCAGGAGACTGGCCTTCGCTGATGGTCTTCTTGGCCCTGAGCCCCAGCAGATCCCTAAACATCATCCGTGTTGTGCGAATCACCGTTCCTCGGGACTCAAACACGGGCAGGAAAACGACCATGATGGCTGAAGCAAACAACCAAGTGATGCCAATCACAACCCATCCAGTAAAGAACTGCACGTCGGTTAGTTTCCATACGAAGATCGAAGACGACGAGAGGTGGATGATGACAACGGATGGGGACTTACAGGTTTGCTGAAGACGTAGCCGCTGCCGTACAAGGGCATCGGCCACAGGATCAACAGAATCAATGTGACTCCAATAGTCAGCCAACGAGCAGTCTTAGCAGCACGATCAAGCTTGATCTTCTCATCCGCGTGCTTGTCGATGGCCGTAGTCCTCTCCGCCGAAACGTTCTCCTCATCCACGACTGCACTGTCCCCAAATTCGTGATCATCTCCCTTGCGGATGTTGAGCATGCTCTGCCAGTCGTAGTCTTGAGGTTTGAAAGGTGGGATATATGTGAGAAGCGGGATGAACACAACGGGCGACAGTAGTGAGGTCAGATTTCCGGCCAACATTGGCGCATTCGCGCCTGTGGATTCGACGCTGAGTTCGCCGTACTTGATCTTGGTGGTGACAAACCAGGCAATCATTGAGACGACAAACCCAATAATGGGGCTGAACGTCGCCGCAGCCCATGACTGCCCAGACCATAGCAGGGTGAGTGTGGCCGGGAGAACTGCAGAAGAGATGATGACACCCATCATGAGGTAGAGGTACCCCATGGAGATACCGATGTAGTTGAAACCTGTCGCTAAACCGGCCATGACGAGGGCGAAAGTGCCCATGCTGATGTAGTTGATGCGCATGAGTTGCTTCCCTGTGGCGGAAGGGTTGAAGTAGGTCTTGTAGATGTCGTAAGTGCAGATCGAGGATACGGCGATAAGCTCGGATGAGTAGGTGCTCATGATGGCCATGAACTACAATTGACTCGTCAGCGTGCCGGTGAGCCATTGGGCCTGTCAGTCATTCTTACAGCAAGAATCAGAGTAGCGATAGCGCCTCCTTTGCCCAACAGAGCAACGGCAACCGTGGGCAGTACCAGACCGGCGTCCACGTCGGCAGCCGCCATTCTGTCGGGATACGAGGGCCAGGCATCGTATCTCTCAAGGGCAAGACCTGCCAGTCCCATGGTTGTCGCAGTGAGCCAAGGGACTGCGAACCAGCTTATGCCGCTAATGGAGCCGATTAGCAACTGAAATCGAAGGATCTCCACCACAACTTACCCCATCACATATCCGGGGAGAGCATCGACGGGAGAAGCGGCGATTGCTTTGTTGTAGTAGCCATTGTCCAGGAAAACGGTACCGAAGTTTCCGCAAAGATTGATGATGAAGAATTCCACTGGAAGGGAGTCAGTCCTTTGTACCAGGTCTACGCAAAGATTGCCCGTCAAAATCCATACCTCCCCCTTGAGATCTCATAGTCAAATAGCTGCCCCTTGAATTTCCCGCCAGAGGACGCTCGGCAGCCAGCTCAGTGAGAATATCCCAGACACGACCCGGTGACCCGAGAATCTCATTCGTCGCGTAGGTGGCGAACGCAAATAAGAAGATGATTATCAGAATGACCAATCCGTTGATGTAGTCGGTGATGAACGTTGCCTTGATGCCCCCAAAGAGAGTGTACACGACAACACCTGTCTTCAAATTAGCACGACCTCGTGATACAAGAGTCTAAGCTGCAGAGAGCTTACCAATGGGAAAGAGGAACACCGACGCAGCGACGGGGGCCCCCGTCAGGTTTTGAACTACAGCAGAACCTCCAGTAAGAAGCATTGCCGTCACTGGAGATCTTGATTTAGCTTGAAAATCCGGAGCTCGTAGAAATCAGACATACCCAATATGTTGCAGAAACAACAGAAAACGATGTAAACACAATGAGTAGTAGGACCATATCTAGCCTTGACAACCTCGAGAACTAAGAGAGTTGATTAGAAGTCAATATTGCCATATTACGAAGAGGAACTTCTACACGTGTGAGCGTTCGGTGCACGTCTCTTCAGCTCGATTGCCAGGGTCGCAAACAGGATGATCTGGACAGTTGCGCCAGAGGCGTACCATACGGGGCCGGAAACGCCGCTGAAACCTTGTCAATATCTTTGCATGGGTAGGCTTTTGGCGCCAGAATTCCTTACTATTTGTAGGCTACAGCCGTGCTTTGCAGTAAGGTTGCAGCCCATGTCCAGGTTGAGAGGACCGACGATGCAACCTATGACGACATGGTTAGTGATCGTCAAACTCTCCATAGACTTTTTCTTTTTCACTCACGAGCCCAGACTTAAGTGAACGGTTTGCTGTCGTGAACATTTCTGATGTCTGCAACTCAAAGTTATATCTCTTGAGAGCCCACGTGATGACGATCATCAATAGGCTGCCTGAAGAGTCAGCACAGCTGGGAAGCGATATGGGAATGCTCGTAGACTCACGCGAAGAGAACTCCAAGACCAATCATGAGTCCATAGCTAATGAGACGAGTCAGCTGCGGTCCACGCTGCCTTATCAGATGAGGTCGAGGACGCACCCCCAGCCTTGGTGTAGGACTGGAGTCGGATCCATATCTCCTGGTGACGTCCGGGTTTCCTAGATGGGAGGATTTGACACGTAAAATGCCGTACAGGCCGAGTGCCCAAGAAAGAAAGAAAACGGAAGAAAAAAGAAAGATTCCTCTTTTTTTTTGGATGCCTTCTCCCGCCTTGGAAGTGGGATCTCTGTCTAAATATGAACCAGAGCGATCAACGGTGGGATTATGTGGCCGGCGGGCTGAGAATATCGGTATTATTGGCTAAAGGTCTCGCATTCTCTCCGTGGATATTTAAAGGGCTTATTTAAGGCTGTTCCATGTCCCTTTAGAAACTGGGGTACTTGATAAAGAATTACGGCCATTTTTTGTTATCAATTTATCTGAGTGCACCCAAGAGATAAGGCCGTTCAGATGGAATGACGTAGGAATGAGTGTCCGAGGAGAGGCTCAAACCTACCCAGGTTGCCGCTTCAATCTTGGCATGCAGAGCGGACATCCCACGATAGCATGGCTCTATGTGATTCCAGGGCATAGATACCATTCCGGTTACCCGTGCTTAATTTCGTGTGGCAGGCTCTTGAAGGTGCCGCGAGATGCTCGCCTGCGGGCTCGCATTCCTTTTCCGAAGGGGCGCCGAGAATCTCAGTGGCTCGTCTATTGGCAGCCAAGGCCTTAGTGATTCTTGGGACTCAATTTTGCTTATCAGCATCCAACCAGAAGGTCAATTCGCAAGCTCGGCATAAGACTGATCAACGAATCACCCACATTACCTACGGGCTGTCTGGCGTCTAGCCATGGTACTTGTACCGAGTATCCATATAGGGACCCAGCCACCAGAAATTCTAACTACAATACGAACAAATGCTGCACTCTTCCCTATGCATTAACAAACACTATTTTAGATACCCTTCTGGTGGACAGAAAGGTCATACCATGAAGGTCTAAGACTTAAACATTTGCTTTACCTAACCCGCGCGAGGTTGAGAATGGCCTTAACTACCAAGGTTCTATTCCCCTGCTACATATAACACAAGTAGCAATAGTTTGAGGCAACTCGCTGGGGATTTGGTAACTGTGTTTGCTGGAAACGTCGGTTCCGACGCTGGGGCTCTAGGTGCAGTCCAAGTAAGAGGTGGATCAGCGGGATGCCACGCCAGTTTAGCTAATTCATCGCCAGGGACAGTATTCTCAACACAGCACATCCAACATTGACCCTGAGAACTTGAGGCTCTGGTGAGCGTTGACCAACGCTTGGTAATGCAGTAGCTTGCGTAGCATTTGTGTCGGTATGCAATGTGGCGCATTCGACAGTACGAAGAACTTGGACGGGACAGTCTCATTACCACGACACCACTGCCTTCAGAAGCTTGAGGACGGATTGCGGCACCTCGGACCCTTTCGCTACCCGGAGTAGTGGATCCCAGGCGGGTCCGGAACAGGAGCCAGCGGCATGGGATTGGTGGGCCCGAAAAGCCGTTAGCCGGCCGGCGCCGGGATCTAACCCGGTGGGCTGCGCCGAGGCACGAAGCAATCAATCCGAGAGCAAGTTTCCATTGTAGGGGATAGCTTCCTCACTCTGTCGCTCAAGTCTCATTTCCGGAATTTTCCCAAGTCAGTCCTACATTGTCGGGCGGAGCCCGAAAGCAGGCTTGCCTAGGTTCGTGGATGTCATTGGCACCTGCCGAAACGTGTCCGCAACCCTGGCCCTTGGTTGTTAACGGAGATGCGTGAGCGCCATAGCCAGATGGAATCTGATTCAAGACGATCTTCGGAAATGGCCTCCAGAGCACGACGATTACCTTCAAAGCTACAAATCGTTGAGTAGCAGGTTGGCTTGGATTCAGAAATCCGCATATGTGACTGGCGCTTTGGCTGCAGATGCCTCGGCCAACTACACTGAACATACTCTTTTCCCCCAAAACATGGACTAGGGGCTCTGCTTAGTTCTTTGGATTTCACTGATTGCTTTCATTTCGGAGCAAGGGAAGATGAACTGACTTGATGTTGGGCTCGCCGTCGAATACGTCGAGTTCAGCGCGGGTGACCTTCCCCTTCTCCAACGTTTAGATGAAGGCTTTCTCGTTCAAGGCTGGACCACGTCCGGTGTCGATGAGAACAACACCATCCTTCATTGAACCAAACTCCTTAGTCTCATCGCCACCATTGGAGACGTAATCGAAGTCTTGGAAACGAGGATGCATCAGATTTTCAAGGCTTCGGCTCTATGGGCAGCACGACTGCTGCCTAATCGGGCGTATCCCTATGTTGCGATTTGTGGTGAGCACAATCTCGAGCAGTAGTTCTACGTTAATCTGTGAGCTTAAGGATACTAAATCAGCAGATTATGAAGTGTCCTGACATGACCATCCAAACAGCGCAATGGAGAAGGGGGTGTCAAGTTGGCGTCGATATTCTCGAGCAAGAGCTCAGAACAGCTATGGCATTGGCAGTTTGCTTTCCATCAAGGAGGTCTCCCGACATCATCTGTCTTTTATCGGGACAAAGGATCTCTTTTGCAGGCAGCGAACATCTTATCGGAGAGCATTCGGGAGGATCTTATTGGGTACGAAGTCCACGCATCGCCAACAGTGACCAGCCCCCATGCATCCTGCTCACAAGCATTCCGTGGGATATTTCACTTTGAGTGTGAGCCATACATCGAGCCGTCCAACAAGAACTTGGAGGTGTCTTCAAACATCTTTAAGTTCGCCTCAGGTTCAAACGCCGGTTGATACCTGAGCCGGCCGGCTCTGTGAAGACTCTTGTGATTCCGAGGTCTGGATTCTATGGTGGACTATTTATTCTCATCGTTCTCCGGTCCCTCTCAACTCAAGGCACAGCCAACGTTGACTACTAAGTATCGTACAAGTTACTAAACATCACGACCACCATGGCGCCTGTTACCAAGCCCAGTTTCAAAGATATAGCGGCATTATCTGCGTCTCCGGCATTCCAGAATCTTGTTGCCAACATATGTCCAAAGTATTTGGAGAAGAAAGAAGTTGATGTCATCCTCCAACAGTTCAGCATCAGCAATTGGAGCACAAACAGACATGTCCTATGGAGTGGAACGAATTATTTCACTGCGAAGGACTGGGCGACGAAACACGGGTTCCAAACACTAACCCACGCCATGGGACCTCTTATGGACCCAAGTCACGCGGCTTTTCAGAAACTGAGGAAGAGTCCCAAACGTTGGAGTGGGTACGTCATGGGTGCTTCGGCAATCTTTGCGTGGCGGTTATCACTGAGTGGGATTGCTGTTGTTCTAACGCCGCCTCCCCCTCATCGCTTCAACCCTTCAGGACGGACCACTTATCAAGACATAGAGGAACCCATTGTAAAAGGCGTTCTTGGTAATCAACCTGTCAGCAAGATCATCGTGTACCACCCGGAAGTCAAAGGGGCCGAGGACTTTGGGTACGAGGCTTGGCCGGTTGATCGACGGAACGACTGGGTTGAGAGATATGGGTCAACTGGCTACTCCGACAAGCGTTGGCGACAAGTGAGCACAACTCGTGGTAAGAGTTCCTGTCCATTCTCGACTGAAACCAGGTTTATTTAACCATCTTGAGTTAGTTCCCATGACCTGGACTGTGGAAAATGACGCCTCGCTTCCACGATGCCTGTTGCGAAGATAAGGCGTAATTGCTGCTTAGCAATTGTGGTTCCAGTTTTGCAACAGTTATAAGCCCTTTACGTCTATGAGTTGGTGTATTATTGCTAAGTAGTTACACTTGAGTCCAAATTCCGCAGGAGGTAGTTTTAAGCCGCATAGAAGACACCAGAAACCATAGTAGAAGCTATATAGCAAAAGTTAGAGTTTGAATCTAATCGTCAGTGACTCTAAGATCTGGGTAGGGGGTGTGTTGCGAAGGCGCAATTACTGCCTTGTGATTCCACTGTTGCAACAATGCCCGTTTCCAGAAAGTAACGACAGGGTAGAGCTCGCACGTACAGCCATGGAGGCCATATGCGGGATTTTAGTCGTGCTGTTTGTGATTTGCGTTGACTTGGTTTCTTGCTTGTCTTCCGCCTCTGGCAGCAATTCTGCAGTCTTCACTTGGCAGCGACCGATCTTGCGACAACGACAGCAAGCCGTTTGAGGCCCATGGCGAGTCGAGCGACATTGACACCAATTCTCGGCCCATCGATGCGCACAGTGCCTGCCACCCACGCCAGGGGATTCCGAAGCTTCCTGCAAGCCTATCTGCGGAATCTATGGGACAAGTCGTGCCCCTTACTGCGCCTGCGGCGTGTCCGCAACAATATCGCGACATCAGGCGATGGCGATCGCAAGCCCTCTGAGAAAGACTCGAAAAATAGAACGGAAAGCCATTCCAATTCCAACACAGCCTTTGAGTGACGTTGACGACACTCAAAGTACAGCGGCAAATGCTCCGCAACAGCTTGGGGCCGTGGGACGCCGGGACATTGAGGGCAGCGTTCCGGAGGCATCGGCGTTTAAAACAGAGAAACAGGTGACGGGAATTGGATCTAGAGCTCTCGGGCAGAGCGGGCTGGTTCTTCATCCTTCCGCTGGGTTATATATTCGATTCAAAGAACAAGCCGACGTGGTAAATGCGTAAGGCAGCGAAACGGGAACAAAAATCAAGTTTTGGAAGATATTAGCCAAAGCAATCGTGTCTAATTCTCATGTTTACGCATCAGCATTGAAGTCAGTTGCTTACTTCCACAATGACCACTTGGTGTTTAAATGATGAGCTGATGATACCCGAGCCTGTCGAAATCGACGCAATCCATCGTGTTGGGCAACAGCCCGGACCGGAGCTACCGCAGTATCTGCACATTGTACACCGGCGCCGCCCTCCGGGATGACGAAGCACGGGGCGTACACGACCCTTACACCTAACTAAGAGTACAATGTGATGGTTGTCATTGCCGGTCGGAGGCAACATGCTGTTGTCCAGAGCACTACACAGCCAGGCAGGGTACATCGCTGCTGTGAATTTCGGGATGCGACCGCTGGTGCTCTTGAGCGAGAATAACAATCTAACCCGCGGGGACGCGTCTGTTACGGGACGTGAGACGTGTGCCGGGCATGAGACTGGCGACTTGACCAACACGACGTCTTCTTGGTTCAGACTTTACAAGTGCCAGCGTAACATGCATGCTGTGACTGCGAGTGGCGACATACGAACCAGTCAAGCACTTCACGTCGCAATGGGTAGATGATAGCATGTACTGAGCAGAGGCAGGTGTTTTTTCTCCTCACTTGCTAACCTAACCTAATCAAGCCAAATCAGGCCAGACGCTGGTTGATGACAACCGCGTCGCTCTTCCCAACGCCTAGTGTATGACCCAGTACCCATGTCCGAACGAGTCAAAGCTTCAATCTCAAGACTTCATTTCTGAACTTTTGTATCCTTCCCAAGCCCTTATCTACCGGATCCCACCCCGCTCTCAATCATCGCTGCAGCGAGGGCAAAGCCAGCGGAACCGGTTTAAGCGAGTAGTAGCAGTGTAATATGCCGGATCCACGGCGTTACCGCGTCGTGTGCGTGCCGGTGACGTGCGAACGAGGACTTTCCCTGCTCCACTCCAGGATCTCTTGCCTCTTGTCCCATGACCAAAACATGTGATATCCCGAATCACTTCTAGACCCACTCCCATCGTTTGCTGGAAGTCTCTTCGTTCTGCCGCGAACAAGAAATCAATCTCAGCTAGGAAAAAAAGACAAAACAATAATTCGACGTCGATAGCAGCGCTGGTGAAGGTGCGAGCGATTATGCATTAAAGGAACTCCTTGTATGCCGTTCGTTCCTATGTACCATCCCGAAAGGAGAAATGTGTCGCTCGACGCTGCGTTGAGCTCATCAATTGTGGGCAACGAATGAAAAGACCGAAAAGCAAGGCTTTTTTCCGTTTGACTCCGAAACCCCGAATCGTATGCTTGGGTTGTCGTCAAATCGGTCAGAAGGCCGAGAATTGCGATAACTCTTTGAACGCCTCGCGATGCCGTGGCCGTCCGTGGCCATTGGAGTCGAAATGCCCTGAACGCCGGTGTCCGAAAATTAAACTAAATTTTTTGGGTCGAAAAAAAAAACAAGTCGAGAAACGTCAAATCCGTCGCGAAATTGCGGCGATGATATGGTAGAGCGAGCAAAGCTGCCGTTAACCCCTAATTGCTGTTGCAGCATGAGCCTCGGTGTTGAACGGAAATCGCTCCTGCAGTTGCTGGGCGTACGGATAATCATTCGGCGACGTACCGGCGAAAGGAAAGCCACCAACCGAGGTGACCGGCGAGGCCGACCTCATGGTCGCTGGGGCGGAAGCTTGACTCGGTCGTGGGTTGACAGCTCGTTCTGGTTGGGGTTGACTGAGTGGAGATGAAGCCGGGGATGAGCCATAGGATCCCAGGTGCTGAAAGTACGGGTTGGGATCCCGAAGGTGGAATGCGTGGTGCTGGGCGGGGCCGGCGTGCTGTGGGTGGTGGGCCATGCTGGGGCTGCCATTCGAGCTTGAGGCTGTGCTGTTGGATCCTCGCGTAGCAAAACCGTCGTCAGCTCCGTCGTACTTCCCGCTCTTCAATGTACCGTCCTTGATTTGAGGGCTGGACTGCTTGGATCCGAACTGTTGTAAGAGGCCAAAGTCAGTTCAGTACAAGCTTTTTGGGCTGAGGTTGGGCGTGCGTTGATGAGTCGACGAAAGGGTCGGGCATTTGTAATTGTTGACCAGGAGTACGTACAAAGCAGTATTTGTTGACCAGTTCCTCATATGATGAAGATGCAATCATGGAGTTCGGAGAGTCGGTGCCGGAGACGGCAGGACCGGCAGGCTTCACAGCAGGGGCAGTGCTGTTAACTGACGGGTTCGAAGTGGGCCTATGCTGTTGCGGCAGCTGGGCGGGAACCTGGATCTTCCGATGGCTCTTCATATAGAGACCATCGGCATTACGATCCTTGCCCACAGTGTCCTTCGCAGCCTGTACAGCGGCAGAGAGGGAGGCGCCGAAGTCGTAGCGGTTGGCAAACGCCTGCCCGCTGGGTGCTGAGAGGCGGCTGGACAAGTTGTCGCTAGGCAGGCTGCCTGTGGACTTGTTGCTCTTGAGGCGAAGCCCGCTGTTGGGGCCCGACTCTCCCAGGTATTCATGGATAGGCTGGTCGAAGTGAATTTTGCCCTGGTCGCCGTTGAAGTCGTCGAAGCCCACAGGCATGGACATGGGGCGAGGGTTGGTAGAAGGGTTCGAACGACGATTGCTGCGGGGGAGGGCAGGCCGGCTTGCGGCTCCCTGAAGCCCGCGCTTGCCGTTCTGAGGTAGGTACTTCTTGCGGAAGTCAACCTGAAAGTTGACGCCGTTGTTGTTGTCCCAGAATTCTTGTCCGTTTACGTTGTACCGAACACAGAAGTACAACGTCTTGCTCTCGAGATTAGCCAGGTCGGACAGCTTTATGGAGAAAGTGAATCGGTCGTGGCTAACGCCGCTTTCTTGGGGGCGGATCTCATGAGAATATTCGGCACCGACTTCCGAGGTGGTCTTCCAGTAGTCGAGGGTAAACCTGCAGGTAACGGACTTCTGGAATGCCAGGTTTGCAACAGAGATAGACCCGAGCAGGTTCTTCTGGTCGCTTGAAAGCCATACTCTTTCTAGGCGGACAGGGAGTGATTTCCTGATAGGGGTATCGGCAGGGTGGTTGGCAGTCACAATCTCCCACTCGTAAGGAGGAGATCGGGAGCCAGGGCGCTGCTCATCGCCAGGGAAGGGGTATTCAGTATCGCTGTCGTAAGCATCAACAGGAGATGAGCCGGCGCTGACAGCAAGTGGTCGATCGACCTGGAGGAAGTGACGAACGTGCTCGAGATGGGAGTCGAAGTGGACGGCCTTGGAAAAAGTCGGCGTTCCAGGCATGCTGGAAGGCCTACGGCGGGATGGCGGCCTAAGTGCGGGCCGGACAAGCTCGCCGGACTTCTTCCGTACCATCTGGGGTTTCCTGGGGGCCTCCTCATCAGATTCCTCCTCGGAGCCCGTCAGAGAAGCTTCCGCTGATTTGGACATGACGATCTTGGGCTCGGTACTTGATCTCGCGTGGCTGATGCGGCGGCCGACGGTCTTCGCGAGGGCATCCAAAGAGCCGGTACTAAAGCTGTGAGCGATGCCATCGTTTGTGGCGAGTGCTAACGTAGGTTGTTCTTCGGGCTTTCGGCTGGGAGACGCTTCTCGGTGGACTGGGATCTGGCTTATGGCATCCTTAAGCTCCTTCAAGTTGTCGATTTGTCTCCCACGCTCGGCGCTGTCCTCTGCTTCGCTACCCGAGTCCGGCGGAGAGATGATGGCGGCGTTAGGCATACCTCGTTCATCCGTCAGTGGCGGCGGTGATTTTCTGACACTGCTGCTCGTGGCCATACCCTTGAGATCGTCCGACGTCCCCGGCGGTGTGATTTGGTCGGAAGCACCGTTCAGCGAAGGCACTGTAGCTGCGGAAGGTGTCCTCCTGTGCTTCGTAAGATATGATGCGGATCTGGGTAGTGACGGTCTCGGACTGGACTGGAATGAAGAGCGGCGGCTGGTGTCGGGGGAGGATGGTGCTGAGCTTGCTGGCGAGCGTTGTGAGGGTGGTGTGTAAGGCATATTGAGTGCCGTAGAGGTGCAAATGAAATCAAGGTGGAAGTCGTGCGCCCGGCACGTAGGTTGTGGCGAATCGGGGCGAGGTGCGATAAATGCAAACTGGTATCAATTCATGGGATTAGGATCGGGGACGGAGCGGCCGAGGTGCGACAGGGGCGATAGGATTAGGTTCTGTAGCGATTGAAGTTTTGTGTCAGCCCAGTCGCAGCCATGAGGATACGAGGTTATTCTGTTGAGTAAGGAAATCGGTTCAGGTGCATTGAGCGACGTCGAGATTTGAGAGGGAAATCAAGGACAAAGAGACAAAAACAAGGCGCCGACGCCAGTAAATGCGAGGACAAAAAATGACCAAGGAGAAGGTGCAACGTAAGAAGGAAAAAATCAGGTCGAGGACGGGGACATAAGTGGCAAGGACTAAGGTGGTGAGGTGGTGATTCGAGTGTGTTTTTTTGGTACGTTTATTTGATTCGTGGTTGACCACTTACATGGTTTGAGGAGAGGTCGAGGAAAGGACGCGGGCGACCAAGAGTTTTTGCACTGGCAATATTCCAGCAACAGGGCAAAAAACTCTTGTTTGGCGAGGAGGAATGTTGGTAGCTGGGGAGGAGGGTCCCGTGGAGGAAGCGGTCGAAGCAGGTGGAATGCGATGACGAGCGTAGAAGAGGGTTGAGATGTCTCGTAGAAGGGGCCGACGAGGGGCGAGGCGGAGTGCGGATCGAGTGTTGAGAGGCGATAGGACGTACAGCAAGGTGGCTTGCGACGTTCTCTTCTCGTGGGTCCGGGGGGAGGGAAGGCAGAGGAGACCAGCAATGTTGGGTAATTGCTGTCGAGGGTCAATCCTGCGATGCCTTTTTTCGTTTGGTTCTGTCTTTCCTTCCTGCTCTTTGATCGAGTCGTCAGGAGGAGATTGCGGATGAGATGATGATTCGGTGGAGGGAGCGTTGGACGACTGGCCGACTTTGGTGTCTGGAGCACACAGAGATTCGAGAGAAAAGTGGTGGGCGGCTCCGGAGGGGATGGAGTGGTTTTGAATGGCCGCGGTCCGTGAGCACCACCAAGAAAAGCAGCAGTGTGAGTGCAGCACCAGCGTCCGCACCCAGAAGAAAGCGAGAGAAAAAAGCCATCAGGCAGTTCAGTTCTTAGTGTGTACGCCCCCGGCAGGCCTTGGACTATGGGCTGTTCCCAGGCGGCGGGAGTCGCAGTAGCACGTACCTGGTGGTTAGGAGGAGCACCCCTGCAAGGTCGAAGGACGGCGAAAGACCAGGATTGACGAGGGTGGTGGCAGGCCTTTTTTTTTTTTTCTTTTTTTCCTTTCTTCCCCTCGAGGAGCAAAGGTGAGAAGTGAGAGAGAGTGGGAGGGGCGTGGATGAAGGAAGCACGACGAGGAGAAGGTGTGCAAGGTCGCAAGGAAAGGCCGGGGAGATGGCGTGGAGGGGGTGGGGCTGCTGGGTGTGGATGCAAGAAACATCCATTCAGAGAGGAAGAGGGTGGAAGTCGAGGCGGGAGGACGAGCTAAGAAGGTACGTATCCCTTGTCTACTAGTACACCTAAGGTAGGTAGGTAGGTATCCCACGGAGTGAAAGGTTCCATTAGCGTACTTCTCACTGCGGTAAGATGGATATGTGTGTGTGTGTGTGGCTTTCTCTTCCTGCCTTCAAATTTTGCCTTTCGCCTTCCGCTTTCCACCTTCCGCCTTCCGCCTTCCACACTTGCACACACAGAAACGACCAGACCGTCGACAGTCGACACACTAAGGTACTACCTTACGGTACACCGTAGCAGACAAGACGAGGCGACGGCGACGGCGACAGCGCGGGATAGTGGCACGGAGACTGCAAGCCGGGCGGGCTGGTCGATGCTGCTTGCGTTGAGAACTGACTTATGGGCTTGACTGTGAGGGACTAATTGAATGCCAGTACCACTGGCAATGGCAAATGGCAATGGTCTTGGCCATGTTGTTGGTGCTGGAGGTACTTTCCCATAGTGATTGCTTTACCTAAGGTAAGGTAGTTACCGCCGCTTTCTCTGAATGTTGCTTTCTGGCCCCACCTTCGATATTGAGAAGCAAGCAGAAGGGCAAGATGCTCTAGCACACCGCAGATACCTTACTCTCTCGAGGAGTACGCGAGGTAAGGAAGGAATCGACACCGGTGGAGATGCTTGCTGTTCCAGGGAATGCCACTGGCATGATGGTGTTACAACCCGCGAGTAAAGGCGAGAGAAAGAGAGAGCGAGTACTATAGTGCTATAGCAGAGCCTGCGGCTGGATGCAGTCACACCCCGCTGTTATCGGCCGCCAGTCTCACAGCTTCTGCTCTTTTCCATTCGCACCTCAGGTGCTGTTCTGCAGAAGTATCTCTGGTGTTGAGGAGGATCAAGAGGAGCATGGCATGGCCGAGCACGGCAGTCCGGGCAGCAGCAGGAGAGACAGATGTTGCAGCTTAGGTCCCGGAAAGCTACTGTCCTGTCCGGCTCTGGCGATGGACGCGGCAAAGCTGGTGATAGCTCCCTTTCTGCTCCCGCTGCCGTTGCGTTCCTCCCCCCGGCTCCGTCTGGGTTCGGAGGACGTTGAGGTTTCCAGTAGAGTCAAGTCAAGTCAAAATCAGACCAGCGATGACCGATCCTGGCCAAACCGCGTAGCCCCCGCTATGCTCTTCACTTCATGCCGCGCGTTGCCGAGAGCAGCCAGCAAATTGAAACAAGCAAGATCAGTACCTCGGCAGCAAAAGCAGGGATGAATATCAGTCTGGAGGTACTGCGGTAGTAAGCAGCCTGTGCCACGAGCCGTGTTCTGGCCTTGCTTTGAAGCGCCTTCCTTGCTTGGCTGTGGTGGTCTGTGTTGAGATTCCATCTCTTCTCGGTCAGGATTGGGTCGGAGTGTAAGACCTGTCCGGGGAAGGAACATGAGAGGGATCTACAGAAAAAGGACAAGAAGAAAAGAAAAAGGATGGGAGACTGGGCATAACTCAGCAAAACCAAACACCATTCACCCAACCACGCCTCCGGCCTCGCTCTCACAGTGCACATTACTGGAAACAACGACCGGGGGATGCGACGGACAGTAAAAGATCTTTGATGGGACGGTACAGCCAGACTCCACCTTCGCGAAGAGTGTGGGTCGGCCAAAAGGGGCTAGTAGGGATCCCCTGTAGGTGCCGACTTGAGAAGACGAGCAGCGACAGGGACAGGGTTGGTGCTGATTTAAAATAATGGTCCCATCATTCCCTCATCGGAGAGGCATGACAAAGCCCGAATGAGAGGGCAAGAGAGCGAATTCGTACAACGCTGCAGGTCTTCTCACCTACATGGTAAGCCTCCATTTACTGCAGCAAATAGTGTTGTAGATGGCATTCGTAGAGCATTCCGAACCATGCCCGAATTAATACCAGCATCTGTACTTCGTATGGAGAAATGCGTAGTGAAGCGTACCTTAGGGGAGCCCTTGAAGTCTGCAAATACCTGAGGTATGGCAACTGAAATGCAACCTTGAGAGTTGCCAGCAGTTGCGACTAAGCCGCAGACCATTTCACCACATTATTTTCATTGTAATCGTCCCACCTACGGCTTGAACAATAAGTATCAGCTATCAGGTCTGGGTACAACTTGGACAGAGTCGAGGAACGGGACGGCACGACCGCTGACGGCGTCTTACCCCCTCCTCTCTCTCTCTCTCTCTCTCTCTCTTTAGTTTTGTCCTGACTGTGAGTGTCTTGTGTTGGCTCCATGCGATGCCATGCGATCCGTGGCAAGGCGCGAGATGAGGCGTTGCGTTGCGATGCCAGTCCGGACCGCTTCCATATGACCCGCGACTTAAAGGGCTCCGGAGGAACGTGTCTGCGGTCACCGGCGGACAATTTTTTCCCTGATTTTTTGAGTCTGCCTCCCGCCTCCCGCCTCTCGGCAATATTTGTCTTGCTTTCCCCCCGATGGGCTGCTCCCGGGTCGTCATGCTGAATCAAAGACCCCGAACCGTTTGACGTTGGCCTCATTTCGTCTTAATCAATATGTCCCGCGTGTCTTGCGTGATACGATACTGGCTGTGACCCTTCTTCCAGAGCAGGACAGTTGGCAGGGTGGGCGATAAGACAAGGTGCTGTTTCGATCGTCATCGAACTGGGGACGGAAATGGTGGCGTTTCTTGTCTCTCTCACCCTGTCTAGTCTCTTCCCGACTTCCAGCTTTGCTCCACGTACTGTGCGTCATCAGCCCGGCACTGTCCCTTTTCGGCTGCAGCCCCCGGGCACGACAGGCCAGAAGACATGCAGGCACAGGCAGGAACGTCACGGACTGCAAGCATGGGGTGGTTGTGTTTTGAGCCCTGCTAGCCCGGCCGCTGTTGCCTTGGTCGAAAACGAAGCTGCGCCCGTACCGTACGAGTTCTTACCGTGACACCGATTACGACGCCTCTTGTAATACATAGTAGACGAAACACCATCCAGAAGGAATCCTTCCTACCTTGCCTTATTGTCTCCCCTTTTCCGAAGAGGGCCAATTCCTTTGAAGGTATGTATGTACCTTGGAGAAGCCATCCGTTGAGGGAGGCGTAATAGAAACTGAGTCGCTGAGGTGCGAAGGAGAAGCAGAATGATGTCATTGTTGGTTCGGAGACGGTTCGGTTTGGCCCAAAACGTGCACATACCAACCAGCTTGCGCGCCTGCGCTGCCATTCGTTAAGGGCTGGCCACTGCCCGGGCTTGCTGTGGAACGTGCAAAGGCACTCCGCGCGCAATCATCGTGAGTGCAATGCAGCTGTGGGGGCAATAACGGACGTGGAAGGCCCGGGGGTGGGGGATCTTACTAACCACCCGTCCATTACAGAGTACCTACCTATCTCCATCAAATTACTTCATAAGGTGCCTTATCAACCGCTAGCCGCTTACCTCACTCACACTCGCACTTCCTACCTTATCAAAGAATGGCCTTATCTGCATCAATTGGATCTCGAAAAAGCATCATCAAACAGGGAAGGTCGATATCTACACCTCCGCAAGCATGCCAAACGTTAGCTTAGTACCTGGTGGGGCCTACGATTTCCGCAGGCCCCACAAAGTAATGACCTAACGTTTGGAATGCTTGTGAAGGTGTACACGAATAGCTCACGGTTGATGACACAAGTCGTTGTTGGATGTAGTCGTTTGCCTTGCTCAGCTCGAACCATGAATCACTGACTACAACGAGAGAGCAGAAGGGGAGGAGGGGGAAGGGGAAAAAAGGCTAGCCAACAGTTCAACTCAACTACACTGCCGTTATCGACACGCGGCACCTGCGCCGCAGAGGCCCCGGCCCTGTTCCCATGATCTGATCGCCCATACGACAGACATAACCCCAGACTCCAGGTTTGAAGGCTGCCGGGAATGCCAGGTCTAAAAGCGACATGCCCAAGGAGCGGACTCAACTGACCCAGCACACGAGACGAAGATGGGGATTGTGGAAACTGCCGACGTCTTCAGGCCACTCCACATTCCGTTTTCTGTTGACATTCATTCCATTGTGGACAATTCTCTCCGCAGTTTGGATATGGAACTTTGGAACTTCTCTGGTGGCAATGTCGCCGCACCCATGACAAATATCAAACGCTGCGCTAAAAGCTTCGTTCGCCCTTTGGCGACAGGAAGGGGGCGAGCAACAACACCAGCAACTCCAAGTGCGAGTGCGACGCAGCAACAGCAGCAGTGCTAAGACGCCGCCAGCCTCTGTGTCACTGGTCAGTCATGCCTGCAGCCAATCCAGTCAGTGCGTTTGCTGCTGGCGATGCTACTGGCGGTTGACGGTAATGAGAAATGTACATCGGCGAGACGGCCGACCGATGCCGGCATCAGCACCAGCGCTATCGCCATCGTCAGCGTTGGCATGGACCGGAGTCGACACGACGGGCCTTCGAGACCGCGGTCGAGAATCGGCCCTCATGCTGCCGTGTCGCAGTCTCACTCCTTCGATGGCAGCGGCATTAACATCAAACCACAAACTTGGTAGTAGCAGCGTGAAGAATTTTAATTCTGCAAAAATGTCTCATTCCCCGATCGAAGCATTACTGCGTAAAGTGACAAGAGACAGCAGACTCCGTTGGCGAGTCGGTCTCACGCATTGTCGCACTCTCTTCTATGGACCTCGCCGCGATGGCGACGTCCTATTTTTGCTAGTCGAGTCAACCGATCCGGGGCGGGTTGGGCAAACTGTCACCGCTTTTGCTTCACGTTGCATCGGCGATGAGCGCCGGGGCCATTTTTTCTGAAATCTTATTTTCCCTCTTTCTCTTTTTTCTCCCTTTATTTTTCTTCTGTGGGGATTTACTCTCTTCCAATGCGACACTGTTGAACTGTTCCAACAAGACGTTAAAAAAAAAAGGTGTTTCGATCGGGGCGAGAGAGGGCCGCTCGGAGCGTTGGGCGGCTCAAGCAGAGAAGAGATAAGACAATGCAGGAGAAGAGATAACGCTAGGAAGGGGCCCGTTGGCTTCGCCTTTTTGGCCGTTTGGAGTGCATCGAAATTGGGATTGGGGTTGGGCCCGAGCTAGTGTTGCTCACTCGAGGCGGAAAAGGGCTCTGATTCGCTACACAGACGCTGGATGGCTGTCGTTGGTCAATGATTGCTGTCGCACAGACAGTCTGGAGCTCCACGGCTTATTTTTCTATATGTAGACAAGTAGAGTACACTGTTCCAGGTGGGTTGGTGGGACCCGGTCCGGGGCAGGCCACAGTGATGGGATGAAGTGGGCTCCGCGATGTCGCACTTCTGCTTGAAGCAACGAGAAAATGATCTCACCTGGAAGCTGGAAGGCGCGGAACGCAGTTTCCAACTTGACAGGTTAGTGATAAGTAGAAGCTCAATACGGGTAGTGTGGAGGGGTATTTCCCAAAAGTGAAAATAGCAATAAGAGTTACAAGAGGAAGGAGCGACCGCAATCCAACTAACTATTCACAGTAGTAGAGAAGGCAGTTGCTTCGTCTTCCGCAGTTGCCAAACAACATCGCGATGAAGGGAAGGAAGGGGCACCCAAAATGGGCAATAAGGCAGGACCTGTCCATGTTGCCCCACCAGAAAAAAAAAGATGTTCGCCGCGGCAAAACACAAAAAATCCTTCCCCATCAAAAAAAGAGCTATGTGAAGTCAAATCCCAGTGCAACCTCACTCACATCGCGGACATTCGCGCGCCGCCGCTCCATTCCCACTGGCACCGTGGCACCTCGTCCCTTGCCCTGCGATGCCGCGCTCCACCGGCTCCCACCAGGGTTCAGCTGGCTTCGGAATCACGAAGAGGGAAAAAAACTAAGAAAAAAAGAAGAGTTTCACGCCCCGAAGGCCGTTTATCGCATCTTCTGACATCCCCGGGATGCAGCGGAGGCAAGACTGGATATTGTCTCATTCCCAACTCAACGTCATCCCAACTGAACGTCATCCGTCAATCGTATGGAGATAAGCCAGTCAGCTCGAGCTACTCGACGTCCAAACAAGACTCGCCGAAGAGGAACGCCAGCGATGGGTGCCACCGCATTGCTCTTTCCGCCGCGGATGGTGTTTAAAATATCGTCGCCCGTTATCAATGCCTGCGAGTCTGACCTCCCGCAGCGCAGCGGCTTTCCACAGATGCTCTAGCGGCCCAGACCGGTCGCCGCTTCAGGGACATCCCAGGACAACAACTTATCTGGCTGATGTGCCACTCTTCATCCGGGCAACGGCGCCGGACCACTCGACGTCCGCTCCGCCTCACCACCACCACACTGACCGGATCAACCATAAAGAGATACTGAGTACTGCCACCGAACCCGCCTTTCACCGAGGCGCCCGAATTAGCAGTTTACCATCCAGAGTTGCAGTCGGCCTTCCATCACAATACGACTGCCCCTCACTAGAGGCAGTTGCTGCAAGGACCCTATGCAATCAGCGCCCACCATGGTGGTTCGTCACTCTCGACTGTCTGCCTACGCATTCGTCCTCAACCAAAGGCTTGCACGCGGTGCAGCTCTCTTCCAGATTACCCAGTTGGATGGATCCACCAGCCATGTTCCCCGTTCCCACTCGCGTACGTAAAGTACATACATCAAAACATCCACTTCTAAGCTCACGGCCCGGCCGGCACGGAGCTCTTTCGGCACACATTGGCGCATGCAAGGCATGGTCGGCTAGGCTATCACAGGTCGGAGGCGCAAGGGCTGGCGGCCAGTCATTGAGCTGCAGCTCATGGCCTTGCTTGATGCCTTTGAGCTCACGCACGCCACCATCCATTTCCCGTCCAGAACTTCAGCCCGGCGCCAGCCCCTCTTTCGCTGTCACCACCATTCGCCATCTCTGTCGCTGCCATCACTTGTCGTTCGCTGTCGGAAACTTCTTCGCCCAGCTTCAGGTAGGATGACATGGGTATCGTACGACGCCTATCCTTTTTGGCTCTTTTCATTGATATTTCAAACTTCCATACCTGCTGTCCAGTGGAGAATCACGTTTCGACAGCTTCCGCTCGTTCGAGGACTACAGAACCCACTCGCTTTTCGCCTTCTATCACAGTATCTGTCAAAATATTACTCACAGCTTGCATTCTGGGGAAAGTACGCGAACTGTTTTCGCCCCTCACTTTCGCATCATCAGCCAGACTTGACTGTATGACATGACATGCAGTCTGACATATCCGCTAGGCGCCCACGTTCCCTTGGCCTCTGCGGTTAGGAATTGCCGTGCTCGTCTTGGCATGGAATGTCAAAACGAGTGGAAACTATCTAGCCAGACGGCGAACCCAAGGAAGCCAGAGTCGCCTCTTCGACATGCTGCATCTTGTAGACAAGACCAGCGTTGTCACAGCCTCTAGATTCCACGGTGAGTATTCTCACGACTACTTGCTCCAACGCTATCAAACAATCGTCTTTCGAGCCGTTGGCCAGCACCGCGTCTCGTTATCTATGGAGCTGCTATCTGAGATGCCCAAAACGCACGTCTTTCGCGCCTGAGGTCCCTGCCATCCCTGTCTAAATGCATCCTCGATGGTTGATAAATTTGCCACTCCCCCCTTGACAGGGGTTGATCGCCTCGGCCTTCACTGAAACAATCCGCAGACAAAGCACGCGAGCCATGGTGCAAGCCATGGTGCAAGCCACACCTGGTACAAGTCAAGACAGCGGGGCATATTCCCCAGCTAAGTCATCGTCCAGAGGCGAGCGAAGAAGCTTGCACTTCCTGTCGACTTCGACGGTCCGGACGGCATCTCTATTACTTCCGGACCAGCGGCTCGACTCTCATTGATCGCCAAGCATGAAGCATGAGAGTTGATAAGCTGGTGGGGAGCTGAACTCATGTTAACCCGACGTTTCTATGCAGAATCAATGGCAAATGAGAAAGAAAAAATAAAGATTCTGACCCACCACGTATCTTGTGGATACCTAGACTGACGGGATTTCGTCAAATGTCGTTAGCAGCCATTCCGGGCCGCCGACACGTCAAGTTCATCAGACAATGAAAATGTTAGAAACTCTTGCGCGTCTTGGCTGGAAGGGTCCCTTGGATTCCTACCGAAAGCGGACCCAAGTCAGATCCCGAGATGAAGACGTCGCTTACGGCTACTGCGGTATAGGCTGAGAACACAGAGGCCATGTCACATGAATGCCTCTGTCAAATGGAGTTGATGGCTACCGCACCACTACTCCTTGCAGCCTGGCAATTTGGCAATTTTGCAAGTCCCCTAACAAGTCCCTTGGACTGAAGGGACCCCGATTGCCATGCACAGAAGACCCTGAGGCCCTGCATCGGTCATTTTTGGGGCTGCAGACGACTGCATTTTATGGCCTCTGGAATACGAATCACGCTAGTGTATCATGCTGCATTTCGCCAGCCGAAGCGCTCGTCTTAACAATCGCCAGGACTAAGAGTCCGCCAACGCGGGAGACATCATACACTGGAGCAACAGCCGAAAGCTGATGAAGACAGGACAGTCATTCAGTATGACCAGCTGCCAGATTGCATCAGCAAGACGCAATCACGGCTATCCAGAATTGCCTCTAACAAGCTTGCACATATTCGAAGGACATCCTAGGGAGACGGTGGCCTGATAGTCAACAAGCATTATCATATGATTAAATGTTGATAGCTTCGGAGCACCGGGGATTTATTCCCTGAGACCTAGTGGGAACCGCCCCTCTTCAACTTCATGCTGCCATCGCGTCTGAGTCGCTGATTCGCGGGCCAGATCCAGTGGGAGCGGCGAAATGACCTCAAATGGGATCAACTCACTCCCAAGAGTCTGTTTCCACGCGGCCGTCCTACAATGTTCTGCAGACACCGTTGCGAGCAGGGTTCCAGGGAGATCGACGGAGACCACTGCGAAGTACTTCAGACGCCTCCGTGTTATTACGAAACTGACTCTTACAACCACTCCCACGCGCTCTCGTTCAGAGCATAGATGTCCTGGCGGATTGTCAGGCCATCGATTCGGATCTCGAGTCAACGAATTGATGTCAACAAAAGAAACAAGGCGATACAGAGATCGAGGACGAAGTCTGGGAACATGTCATTATCATGTCGCCGTCCCCCACGATCGACGTCAGAATCCGGAGACGGGAGATCATCTCGTGATGAACGACGGCCCCCAGCAGCGATGAAGAAAACAAATCCTTCTCACCGAATTCGTCCCGTCCGGTCGGTCAGCAGAACGGGGACGAGGTGAAGGATTGGGATGAGACGCTCACAAACACAGTGCGCAACCGGAGTCAATGTCAGCCGTGTAATTATTGAAGACAGAACACTGTATGGATTTGATCTCTTCCAATGGGCGTGGGAGTTGCACGACATTCGCGTGCAGGGGAGAATGCACACACAAATATGGGTTCCGAGGACGCTATTTCACAGCCCACGAGCAACAAAACCGGCGGCTTCCAGATGCTCTCTCTCAGCGCGCCCTTTATCTGGACAATTGAGCATGGCCCCAAGTCGAAGCCCATAATCCGGGCTTCCTACAATTCTTAACCCGAGTCAGCCTGGAGTCACATTAACGATCGATCAAGAAGCAGAGGCGACGGAGAAAGCGGTGAGGCTGAGCAAGCAACTGTCAGCCAGCTCAGTCGACCTGTATGAAGAATACTCCAGCATCCCACGCATCCCACCTCGTCAACTCATCTGAGCCTCGATTAAAGTTTGACTCTTCGTCTCCACATTCGGAGTCATAGAGTAGGCAGCCTGCGAAGTACGAGACACAGGAGTCCAACCAAGACCATGGCTCGGCAGCCGAGTCGCTCCCGGAGCGCGTCAGCTTCCGGATCATCCGTGCAAGGCAGTGATCGAGGGGCACGGCGAATGGAGTTGGCTCTGAGCAGGGCTCATCCTTGCATTCCACGGTCTAGAAGCTGCCTTCCTTGTCATGCCCAATCACGTCTGCAGCGCAAAGTGTCTCTGTACGAAGTTGAGCATTGATTGGACGAATTTCGGGCATCAAGCTGCGTCCTTGCCCTTTCCAGGAACATCACCTCTTCACCAGTCTTCTGCCGCTCAACAGCCCTCAAGCGGGAGGCCGTTTGGGCTCAATAAGCAATCAGCTCGTTCTGCACTACGAATTTGCGGCGTGATAGCTTCACTTACGAGCCCGAGAAATCAGTTGAATGGCCTCAAAAGACAAAGAAATTAGAGTACAAGCCGGCCTTATCTGTTCGTGGTCATTGGTTTTTCATCTACGGATACGGACTGAAGACTTTGGCTCGGATGAGTAGCTGGTCTGTGTGCAAGACAACTCAACCAATTGACCAATCAGACATCCTTTCGACGCCATCCAGCCCGTAGCGGAGTTATCATTCGATCTATCGCAGATGGAGGCGTCGGATGCGACCGTGTACACAGAAGAGAAGCTTCCATGCTCCTTCTTGTGCCTTTGGCTCACTGCCGCCGCAGTGGTGTGTTTTAGGGAGACTATTGGTCTCTTTCGATGCATCAGCGACATCATACGTCGTGATTCTGGTTTTGAGTTTGCAGCAACGATGGCATCTGTACGCCGAACGATTGGCGTTCTTCCCCGCAAGCCAGAGTACCCGTATCCGGCGCCCAATCACGTCTGCAGCGCAAAGTGTCTCTGTACGAAGTTGAGCATTGATTGGACGAATTTCGGGCATCAAGCTGCGTCCTTGCCCTTTCCAGGAACATCACCTCTTCACCAGTCTTCTGCCGCT
>JAXISO010000170.1:0-90055 GCA_036785465.1 Colletotrichum agaves
CCCTCCCCCCCCCGGGCGGTACAACATGATTCAGAAAAGTCGCAATTTCACTTTTCTGATTCCGTCATGTCGCACTCACCTACTGGCGTCCGTTTCCCGTGTTAAGGAGGGGAAGGAACTCTCCCAACATGAAAACACATGGACAATTCAATCGTCACAACGGACCATTCTCAACACTCTGTAGCACGCCGTGTGGGCGGTCCGCAAGTTTCTTGTTGCCGGGGCACTTACACGGGAGCTCCACCAAAGCGCCAATCCATCCCACCAACGCGATGCGGGTCCTCCATGAAGCCTGCGCGTCGACCGAATCACAGCGCCAAGCGGGATCCACCATCCTCGATAGTCTAGTGGTGAGGATATCGGCTTGTCACGCCGGGGACCGGGGTTCAATTCCCCGTCGAGGAGTCAGTTCTTTTGCTGTTTTGACACAAGTTATATTGAGACCTGCGACGAAGCCTTTATATATAGTGTCAATCATAAGCTTGCTTAAGGTACTTACCTAAATAACTCTACCTCTTTAATTAATTTTCTTGCTCTTGATTAAGACCAAGAATATATATCTCTTTACTATTTATTATATACTTCTTCTTCCTTTACTCCATCCACCTCCTTCTTTGCGTATTTTCTGTGAGACTAATGAGATGCTCCCCTACTTCTTCTGCAAACTAATTAATCCCTAACCTGAGTGCATCTCCAGCGAATGCTGCTTTTTTCTAGGAACATCATCAAAAAGGGACACTAGCCTTCAGAGAACCATTCATTCAGTATTGGCATGCCCTTTCTCCGTCACCTGGCAGACACCAGATAGAGAATGTATGCTCAGTGTTATGAACCTGAGGTTTTCTAGGTATGCTCTATGAGTTTCATTATCTCTCAGGACCGAGAACTTCAACCAGCAGACGGCCTTGGCCAAGTCAACAGCTCACTATAAGATGTAAATGAGGGTATTAGATGGTTAAGGTGGCTGTTCTTAATCGAGCATGATACACACCGTATGGTGTCTCAGGCTGGTCTGGATCACGCTGTCCCTGTATCTATTAAGATCAGGATGATGTGAAAAGCAAAACCTGCGTCAGATGTATGGAATCAAGTGTAATAGTCGCTGTGATAACGCTTGAAATTTATTTCCCTTCCTAGGCAACTAAGAGCGTGAGAAAAGACGTGAGACAAGTTCACGCACATGTCTGGAATCTCCAAATTTGTCAGCAATTTGTTGCCTTTTGCCCTCTGTATAGTCCAGCTCAAGCAACGCCTATGATGCAGAATGCAAAATACACAATGCACCCGATTCCCTTCAAATGCCTGGCAGTCCATACCCATTGCATCTATGTGGCATGGACTTGGTAGCCATCCGTCATTGACTGGTTGCGAACATAGTGATGAGCAACATAACTCCGCTTCCATGATATACAGGGGGTCTAGGTGCCAGATGCTCTCAGGAAAACTGAATGCTAAGTCGTCTTGACCACCCGGAATGTTCATGTCGCGGAATGGGGAGACCGTGACTCCCCTTTCGTTGTGTATAAGCTGCTTCTGAGGGCCCTTATATTTTGAGCTAGTAAGAGCCAGGGTCTTCAGTTTGGCGAAGCGTTGGAAGATTGGAATGATTGCCTCTTCTATCCACTAGCATCTCTAAGAGAGGAGAGGAATACGATAATCAGACAGTTCTCACCTCTAGATCGAAATATTGTCTTTACTGACCGCCTGATCACCTCCAATAATGAGGAAAGTTATACTTGGAAAGAGCTGAGGCAGTTTAGCAAGATACTCTCGACACCACAATAAGCTGTGGAGCTCAAGACTACAAAGACTTTGAAGACGCGGCACGACGGCAGCAAGATCGTATCCATTGAAATTTAAGCTCAAAGCGCGGAGCCTAGGAAGCACCAAGGCTATAGACTTGATACTGGTCTCAGTCGGGAAGGCCAGGGCCTCTACTCTGTAGAGCGCAGAACGTTTATTTTCTAGTCCCTTACGAAGCGAATTAACCAGAATGTCGTTGCTGTAGCGCCAGTCGAGTCGAACATCCTTGAGATTCTTCATCATTTGCAGAACGACAACCAAGGCGAGCCACACGTCTCTTGAACAAGCGCCGCTGGTAGCCGGGGTGTTGAGCCAATGGGCTGGCTAGCGTTGTTGATGGCAAAGCTCATTCGGACCTTCTGTGCAAATACTTACAAAACTTCGAGCAAGGAGGACATGAATGAAGCTTTAGGTACCGGACAAAGTTTCCAATGTTAATTCGGCTGCGCAGATGGCCAGGAGATGATTCTCGACCTCATCCTCGTTGCATGCCAAGCGAATGGATTGGAAAAGCATTAGACGCACTTGCTGCGGAAGCTGCGGTCGACGAGGGACAGAGCGGCGATGACGATTCGATCTCCTCCCGGGCGACGCGAATCCAGACTGGCGCAGTGCTTGATGATCTCGTGGATCAAGTAGCTCGGCAGGATGATAAAAGGCCTGAATCCTCGTTTTCGAATAAGTCGTTGCCGACGTTTTCCCCGCCACGTGAAGGATTGCCTCGGTACTTGCTTCGTGCGCACAAGTCTCTCCTTTTCAAGATCAGTCACTTTCGTAGGACACTTGGGTTGAACTGATCGTCACTCACAAGGGTTGAAGAGGGTGAGTTCCCGATATCCACGTTGAGCTCATCAACTCGGCAAGCCATCTCATCTGTCCAGCCTGCCATATTATTTGATCTCGAAGGCCAGTGACCGCTGTGCGGCGTTAATGGTCCTCCCAAGATGTCGCAGAAGCGGGTTCGATGTCTTTGATGTCTGGTGTCGAATTCGGAAAGAGAGGCAGCCCGAGGGAGACACGATTTCTGCAACAGTTGTTTAAACTTCAAGAGAACGACCTGAAAATCTTTGCCGACGCCATGGCGAGAAAGTAGGTAGTTAGTGGTGTAAGGTAGGTAGTTGAGCAAGTGGGTTCGCTTTTGTGGAAGTAGCGGCGCCTCCGCCAAATTTTGGCGAGAGGGTTCACATTGACGAGGTGCTCCTTCCGATCTCTGAAATCAAGACAAAAAATATTTAGGTACCGAACCATAAGAGGTATTCAACAGATTCTGGTGGTGGTTTCTGTTGTGAGGTGTCTTTTAAAGAAGGCAACAAGCACCTCGATTTTTATCACTCTCACCCTTCCCTCCCAACTCCATGTACGTCTTGGCGTCCTTGGCGCCCACGTTGACCGATGTTCCAAAGTCTTCCCTTCCCGTGATACTTCTGACATTGTCCTCAAGTTGTTCAGTCCTTCTCTGTTGGTGCTGCTGCTTGACGCCGATCCTTAATCACTCACATATCAGCGGGCTTGAGACCCAGGAATCCAGCTGCATCGCTTTGCCCCAAGAGGAATTCCAGACGTAACAATATAACACATGGCAATCTGAATTGTCTACTTTCTAGAGTGAGGCGCTCCTGGCGGGACCATACTCTGCGTAATCCAAACACTCTCCAAGAATTCCAGTCCATTTTGAATTTCACCCACTGCGGCGATCACATACGCACTTCGCGACAACAACACGTTTGATTCTTTCCTAACCCAACTCCAAAAGTAACGACGGAAACACAGAGAAACTTGAAGATATCCCCCTCCTTGAGTAATTCCATGAGACAGCACCACAGACGTGGCTGCTCGCTTGGAAACAGTTTGTTTTGAAAAAGGTCTTGGTGAAAGTGACGAAAAAGAATTGCGAAAGAACTTCCACTTTGGTATCAATGGTTTCTCCGTTTGCCTCCGACTCCGTACCAATAAATTTGTAATGTTTTGCTTCGCTTCATCATCCGTTTTCCAGACGCGGTGTAACTCATCGTGAAGGTCCCTCGATCGGGCTTGTGGGCAAACTCCGGACCCCGCTAAGATCCGTGCTTCCCGTCCGTCTGAGCGCCTGCGACATGGTCTCAATGTTGATGTCGCCGCTCGTCGTGTGATGGGACAACTTTGGGCTGCCGATGGGCTTTCGGACCGGGGACATTTCCAGTCCCTTAATAGAGCCGGGATTGCTCGTCGGCGGAGAGGTGGCCGGCTGCGACGAGACGGGCGACCGGATTGGGGACGGCGAGCGCGCATTGACGGACGAGAGGGACGTCAGCCCGGCGACGTGAATGGATTCCCGAGAGCCTGCGGCGCCCGCGTAGCCGCCATGTTCGGCCTGCACGACATCGGCGAAAGAAATAAAGCTAAGCCTACGTACGTCGGCGTTTTCGAGCGAATTATGGTTCGACGCATTGTCGCGATCAGCGAACGCGCGCAGCTCCTCAGTCCAGGAGGCAGCCGTGGAATCGGGCGGGTGCGGGGTGCCGTTGGCGCCGGTTACTGCAGCAGCGGCGGGCTGGTGCTGTGCATGGGTGACGATCTCAACGCTATCCGGATCAAGGTGGTCATCCGTGATGGCCTCCGAGGATGCGTCCAAGACCGGTGGGATGTGGTTTTCCGTTTGAATATGAGACGGGATTGCGGGCGATTGAGGCTGGATTGACATGTTGTCGACATCTCGCTCGAAGATTTGGGAGCCAGCTGGGGAGGGCACGCGTGGTGACATGCCACGGCCTGGCGACGACGGGTGCACGGTAGTAGACCTCGCAGACGCTCTGGAGGGGTCCCTCGACGATGAGGGATTGCTGGTGACAGTCGAAGCTTGGGGCTTGGCGGATGATGACAATTTGCTGGAGGTGTTCGATTCCTCCTTCTTCTTTCCAATCCCAAAAAGTCCCTTCACCTTGCTCTTGACGTCCTTCTTGGTGTTATCCGTAGCAGGATCATTCCGACTCGAAGCGCGCGGTGTCGCATCACCGATCACCATGTCGGTAGCGGCTGCAGAAATCGGGTTCTGGGCGGACGCGGTAGTGCCTGTGATCGGCGCTGGCCCTGCAAGACTCATCGTGATGTGTGCGTATGAATTTCCTGCGATATTGTAGAGGGTCGGTGGTTATTGGAAATTCGTAGTCGTTCAGCTGAATGTGCTGATAAGGTGTATGTACACTGGTGGGAAGGTCCAGAGTTTATGGAGAATGTTCCAAGCAGGGACCCTGACGTCTTGACGTTATTATGTAGGCCGGGGAGAAGAGAGGGAGCAGGAACGAGTTCTGAGAAAACAGGTGGTGGGGGGACAATAGATTGGCTTGGTGACCCTGTGACCTTGACGTCGATACCCGCGACTCGCCCTTTTTGGGTCAAGCACGGGAAGGGGGACAGTGGAAGGGGTTTTGGGGGTGTGCGTGCAAGTGCGGTGATTGCCGTAGGAGCATCAGCGGCGACATTGAGCGACGCAACTACAGCAAGGCCGGCGACGAACCCCGGCAGCAGACCCGACGCAGCTCGGACGTGCTAAGAACTCAGAAGCACATGGGGATGAGGGGCGGATTAAAATATCGAGCTGGACATACCAGAAAAGGGCCGAGACTGCAGCGACCTGCAATGGGCGAAGCACCCCTGCGTGCAGGCTTGGAATTGAATGGAGGCTAGCCGAGCGAGGAGAATGGGATGACTTACACGGGCAAGTCGTTAGTTGCCGGCAAGACAGACAGCTGAAGGAACCAAGTCAGGTGTCACTATTGTGGTGCCGTTTCTTGAGTTTTCCTGTAATCTGATCTCGAATGTCTCTGCTATTCGTCTCGTCTGGATTTCTTCGTTGCCGAGACCACAAAAGAAAACCAAGGGGGACCGCGGTTTGGAAGGTAAGGTAGGTAGGTACTCTGTACCTTAGGTAGTGAGGCGAGAAATGAGGGGCCGACGCGCAGAGTACCTGACGCAAGATGTAGAGACTATGGGTTGCCGAACTTGGGAAATTCGCGCTCCTCCTTGTCGTTTCTTGCAGGTCCCTGAGACTGACGAAGCTGGAGAAGAAGTGACGTAACAGTGGAAGCGACTCGCAATCAGATTGGCGGTCGATTTTGCGTACCCCTGCTTGCAGCGTGCCTTGTGGTTTGGCTTGTCTGGCTGACGGGGTGTGCTGATGGGCGGGCCAGGCCTAAGGTAGGCTGCTCTTGTTCGTGAAGTGTGGTCAAAAAGGTGGTCGGCGGTCGGCGGTCGGTGTCGTTGGTGGTTGGCTCGTGGAGTGAGTAACACTTTCTTCCTGCTCCGGCAGGATGAATGAAAATAGTATGCGAGGTCACGGGCGCGGTCGATCGGCTGCTTCTTTGCTGAACAAGGCAGACAGGCACGGGGTGGAATGCTGTGTGTTGTGATGTAAGGTACACGAGGGCAAGTGTGTTCGAGGGCAGAGAGGTTTCGTATGCTGGTAAAAGAAGGGGAAACCAGCGAGCTATTATTTCTGTTAGGATCTTTAGTCCGGATTTCCGTCTGTCAGCAGTACTTCACATGTTCCCCGTTAGAGGCAGGTAGCTTTGTACCTTTGGGTTCCTGTTCCTACCTTACCTTCCTTGGGTAGGTAAGTGTACCTTAACGTCGGGTTGTTTCTCTGGGTGTTCCTGCTAAAGACATCAAATTGCCCGCCGCTAAGGAAAAATCATCTCTTAGCTCAGTCAAGTCAGCCGTCACCCGTCAAACGAGTCCTAGCTTGTCCTGACAGCTTGTTAAAGGGGGCCATCAAGCACACCCTGTAATATTGTTTTGAGTTCGGGCATTGACGTGATGCGCGAGGAAGTGACATGGCTGCCATCACCATCCGTCACATCCCATCAAGTACAGGTATACTTCCCTCGGTTTTGGTCCACTTGTGCCACAGATACCCGCCCAAAGTATCCGAAGCCCAAATCTCGTGGACGCGACCCGTCATCCTGTAAGGTAGCTAGCTCCCCAAGGTTACCCGGATGCCAGATATTTTCCTCGTCTAAGTTCCCGACGTTCTCCGTGGTGGCCCCCGAATCTCTGCAAAGCGGCCTGGTGATACTGTGCCCCTTTCAGAACCCTCTGCTCACTTACACACGACGACGAATGGATACGCGGGGAAGCGAACTCGACGTCTTCCAGCGCTGGCGTGTGCCGAACCCAGGTGGTGCGTGGGCTGACCGTCCGTGAGTTCAATATTTCTGGAACGCCATTTCCATGAAAACTCATTTCTTTTCTCTTCCCACCCTGCTGTCTTGCCTCTTTCGGCCGTCCGTCGCCAAGTCATCCCTCGCTAGCTCGCCTGCGCCTGAATAATTTTGGATTCCCCGGGACCTTTCTCTTGTCATGCGAGGGGCAACACAGAGATTCAATGTCTTAGACCAGCGCGTTCGTCGGGGTTTCCATTGTTGTCCCTGACGCGTTAGTAGAGACAAGGCGAGAGAAGCGACTCTTCGCCATTCAGGGATGACAGTACATTGACTCGCGCATCTCTGGAGCAACGAGGCCAAGTTGCGGTGCTCCAGCGCTGCCCCGTAAATCGAAGCTTCCATCGAATAAGCGACGCATAGGGGCTTTCCTTGTCAGACGAAAAGAAAGCCGCCGACACAAACAAATCAACGACAGTCCTCCGGCCATCAAAGTGTCTCAACTACACTCACTACCTTGACTCTGACAGCTCCGACTCTTACTTCCTTGTTTTTTCTAGTCTCTTCACCCACAAAAGATCCTTTCCTTCTTTGGCTTTACCGCTTCAAACCCCCCTCCGTCAGCCTCGGCCCCGTCCTCGTCGAACGTCCCCACGGGTCACACTTTCTCCATGCAACGGTCTCGAAAGGCAGGGCGGGTTACCGATTAGGTAAAGCAAATGTTTAAGTCTTAGACCTTCATGGATATGACCTTTTTGTCCACCAGAAGGGTATCTAAAATAGCGTTTGTAAATGCATAGGGAAGAGTGCAGCATTTGTTCGTATTGTAGTTAGAATTTCTGGTGGCTGGGTCCCTACATGGATACTCGGTACAAGTACCTCGGCAGGGCGGGTTACCCAGGCAAAGAATGCTACATTCAATGCCGCCCAACGATGCAATGACGAACCCCTCCACAAACAAGTAAATACCCCTCCATGGCGAGATAGATAATGAACTCTCAGTACAGAAAGGTTTTTTTTTATTTTTATTTTTAAAAGAGGTTGCAAGCCCTGGGCTGCTCTTCGAATCCCTGTGTTGATCGGCTTTGGCCTGATAGGCGCCCTACAAGGCACGTAACCTGGATTCTGCATGAACATTGTCATGGCATAACGTCGATTTCGAGGGGTCCAACTTCTTCCAACGACTTCTACTGGGGACTTTTGCAAGTGTTGGTGACTCTTACACTCCATGCAGACTAAAGCAACCACGACGCCTAGGGTATGCTCAAGCATTGGGCCATAAAACATGCAACGCCGACGATACGTTGTCCAAAGATAGCAAAAGAAAAAAAAGGGAAGGGAATCAACTGCTTTGAGAGGTGAGAGCTTGGCGTCGCGGCGGTCGTAGTTACTTTTTCAGAACCGCCCATCAGCAAACTCATATGTGTGTTATTTCTCATCCCGCTTTTCCCGCCTCGCGATAAGTATCCGCATTTTGCTGCAGTTTTTAGCCTTCGGAAGGAGTCGAAAAACGAGGCAAGACTTCCCCGCCGCAACCACTAGTAATCAGGGGTTGGGGCTGGACCACAGACGTCACCAGCAGCTTCGTTCTCAACGAGAATGGGGGGGAAGGGGAAAAAAAAAGGCCAAGGCAATGGAACCTTGCTTCGGGCCCACCTTCTCGGATCAAGCCGTGCATCGGCAATGCATCTACCACGTGACAGATCATGTGATCGTATCTTACTTAAGCGGCTTACTGGAAACCAGCTCCAACTTACCTAAGCATCCAGAGCTCCCTTCCGGGGCAGCTATCCCCACACCTTACCTAATCAGATTTCACAACGGCTCCGAAAAACTTCATGTCAACTCACCCCAGGGTCAGCTCCCACGGCATCGCCAAAACCTCCTCCCGCCGCCGAAACCCGTCAGCAACCGCCGCCTCCTCGACCTCCCCCGAAGCGACGCTGGCCGTGCTGCCTCTCCTTTGTCCACACACGCCAATTGTGTTCGTCCCGACCCGATAGAGGAGCTTTTCTTTCGACACCGCCAATACACACGCGACAATGGAGGCGAGGACGTTAACCCGTCCAGCCACGACTACCCTGTCCGTCCTCCTCCGCCGACAAACGACCATCAGAACACTCGTCCCGCGAAGAGGCCACAAGACGACGACCCGCACAAAGAAGGCCCTCAACATCGCCCCCCACCCAGACTTCCTCCCCTCGACCGCCACCATCACCACCACCGGCGGCGACGCAATCCTGATCAACCCGCCCTCGGCAGCGCCCTCCGTCTACCACACGCCTTTCAAGTTCCTCCCGCCCAACGACGCCCGCCGCCGCGCGAACCTCTCCTCCCTCTTCACCTCGGCGGCGACGCCCAAGCCCACGACAGAAACGAAACTGCCACCGGCCCTCAACGTGCCCTCCCGTGGCTCCAACCCCCGCTACCACCTCACCAAAGAAGACGTCGCCGAGATTCGCCGGCTGCGCAACGAGGACCCCGCGAAGTGGAGCGTCACAGCTCTCGCGCGGAAGTTCGACTGTTCCGAGGTGTTCATCACGATTTGCACGCCTGCGCCGCGCGAGCACAAGGAGCGCGTGGCGAAGAAGCTCGAGGCTGTAAAGGACCGCTGGGGTACCATCCGCACCAAGGCTCGCGAGGATCGTTCTCGTCGTAAGGAGATGCTTTTCCGGGGCGAACTGTAAAGGGCTTGGCCAGGATGTATTAGAAGAGGAACGGTGGTTTTGGCTGTTCTTGCTGAGGGCGCTGAAGTCTGGTGTGTGGGAAAGAATACGACGGAGGAGAGCGAACGGACTTGTCTGTATCAATGTGGGACCAAAGGGTGACATTGAAGTGTTCGACTGCATTCTCGGCTCTCTGTATCATCATATGTACGGGAGTTTGTCGCTCAAAACAGGCGGTGGGGAGAATGTATGATAAGAGATGATGATGGACCAATTGCTCGATTCACAATGTGGAGAGCACAACAACCCAATATCTGTACGAAGAGTAAGATTCATAAAAGGCTCATGTGTATAATGCTTTTTTCATGCCTATTTCGCCATTACATGTATGCTGTTTTACTGTCTGAGTGCGAGGCTAAATTTCTCAAGCACCTTTGTGTCACTTCTAATCATGAAAACTGGGACAAGTGGAAGCCCATCCTCATCCCAAGCTGGGGCCGACATAGCCCTCTGACTGCCCCTTTCGTACCTCTTTGACACCGGCATCGGCCAACGAGGATTGCGTCCTCGCTGCAGTCGTGTCCATGGTTGTCGTCATGTCGCGACCTATATAGTACTATCCGAGGCGCGAAAGCATTGTTATCCTACCTTGAAGGTAGCATTCCCGCCTAAGCTGAACTCCTCAACTGAGCCATCGTCTTTACGCCGGCCTTCTCCAAGTCATCCTTTCCAGGAATGACTCTCCAGCACCAACCACACCAGCCCCTTCTGAGCCCTTCGACCTCTCTTCGAAGAATCTTGTGCTGACTCCTCTCATCGTCCCATTCGGGCACACATGCACCCACACTGACCATCCTCACGAGCTTGGTCTTGACAACGCCCCCAATGCCTTCGATCTCATGTCTCTCATAACCAGGGCCAAGTTGAGGGCTTGGCGTCCGCTCGTAGCGTACACTGTTGAGATGCACATCTTCCGTAGCCGTCCACAGATTTGCACCGCTCACAGCTGCGTCTTCTGCGTCGCAGTCCGTCTCATTCTCACGCTCCTTGGCACCGAAACAAACATGTTCACGACCGCAGATGACGCCACGATCGCCTTCCCCGATGCCCGTACCAAGGCCACCGAGGACTTCACCGTACTGGGCGCGCCATTTCCAGATGCTTGAGATTGTCAGTGGTGGAGTCACGCCGGTGGCGAGTGGTACTCACCGCCGGTAGTCCTGATCGGTGGCGCGCATACTCCGCCCACATGGCTGGCAGAGCCAGACACCATCAAGCTCACATCTGCAGATCTCCCGTCGCACAGCGTCGTCGCAAAGCGATGTTTGCGGATCTAAAGCAGTGTTCACGAGCGAGGCGATGGGAGCCTTTACACAAGCCTGGCATAATCTGCGATGGCGTTCGCGAATGACTTCGCTGGATGGAGGCTTAATAGCGCAGTTCTGTTTCTGGGTGTCAGCGAACAGTTGCTCTTTGCAGACTTCTCATTTCCTCCCCGAACCGTCACCGCATGCCCTCAAAACTCGATTACCCGGCCGCCTCCCTTCACACCTGGAGGAACACCCTTCGCGAGGAGAGATCTGAGCACACACGGCACGGCATAGGACAGCATACCCTGCACACAACGGTCCCGCACCTGCGACAACCCATCACAAGGTCCCTGGCACAGCTACCGCTCTTGCCATTGTAGGCGCGACCGTCTTCCATATAGTAGTGGTTACTCGCCCTCGCGCGGAAGCGAAAGGTGGACTCCGGGTCGACGGGAGCGCTTTCATTGGAGCAGTGTAGTGTCGAGGTGAGGAGAATGTTGCGGTACTGCAGCAGGCCCTGTCGGACCATGCGTGAAGTGCGTGCCAGACTGTCGAGAGTGTTGAGATCAATGTGCTCGGCGATGGCCATGACGATGCTGTGGTTCATGTCGTATTAGATATGGCCGTGAACAGACGAGCAGAGAGAGCTTACGGATAGCAGCCAAGAGCTTCGGTGGCCGGGCTCTGGAACGTCGGGGTCGGCTCCGGTGCAGCAGACGGATCCATAAGCATACCCGGAGCGGGCACTGGGAGAGCAACGGCGGCGGTAGCCATATTTCGTCTGAAGAACTGACTTTGGTACTCGCGGTTGCGTGCTTCGATGCGTTCCGTTATGGCGGCGGCGGCTGCTGCTAAGCGACGGGCCTCGATAACATGGAGAGGTTCGTCGTCCTCTTCTAAATCTACAAAGACAACCATGCCGGGCAACTGTTGCAAGAAGGCCAGCTCTATTTGACTGGTCGAGACGCACGAGCAATGCTCGAGCTTCGTTGCTGCTAATCTGGTCTCGGTTTCTCACAACCGAGCCGAGCTGGGAGCTGAGGTGATGGCGTGGGATGGGAGGGGTGGGGTTTGGAGATGGCACCGATGCCGCAGCTAATGCCGGTTTCCCAACCCGGATTGATGACGCAAGAAAGATCTTTTGGTAGATCCTATGGAGATATCGTGTGAAAAGAAACAAAACACAACAACTCAGATGATATGTAGAAGACTGGCGGAAGGAAAACGCTACATAAACTCGAATCCAATGTTCGAGCCCGTTCCAAGTCGATGGAACACAGCACCAAGGTGGTGAAGGATGAGGTGAGCTTCAATCCTGCCCTGAGGTGTAGAGGTGGTGCCACAGGGGGGTGGGGGAAGAGAGTTTGGGGAGGGGGAGCCACGGCGCGCATGCAGAGCCACGCAGACGCGCCAACTTGGAAAGCGCAGACCAAAATTGGACCAGATTAGATCAGCGACCGCCGACCTGAGACCTGGCGGGAAAAAGGCACAGTAGGGCAATGCAGCGCACAGTGGCGAGACCATTGCAGCTTGAGCTAAAACAGTATCCACGGGTCGCTGGCCACGATACGTGAGCGTGATGTTGGGGTACCTTAGGCGAGGTGTAGCCATGCGGTCACCGCCAAAAAGCACCCGAAAGAATACCATGGCTCGACAGAGCTATCCGACCTAGGTACTCGAACTTGAAGCACAGGCGTTGGGGATAGCGACATGCACCTTCAAAAAAGCCCTTCACCCCGTCTCACTAGCGCCCTCCAGCTCAGCGCCCTGTGACCTGCGCGTCCCGGTGAGCATGGGTCACCAGGACGCAGATGCATCTGCGTCGGCATGAGCTTCCCCAACGCCTGTGCTCAATCTTTATCTCTCACAAAGACACTCTGCTGGGCTTCATTGCGTGCTCCCCCTGGCAGCCCGAAAGCCGGAGACGGAAGGCCCCACCCGAGCCATCGACCGCCGAGCCGTCTTCGGTAATGCTGCATCTCCATTTCTTTTAGATGATGTACCCGATTCTCCGAGAGTTTATATATGCTCGACATCAAAACGCGGGGGTTTCGTCATGTTTCCCGTGACATATTGGATCTTTTCCCCTAGGGGCAAGATCCTGACTTGTGCTTTCTAGAACTTCTTTCCCCTGCTCACTTGCATGGACCGGCCCCGGCCCGGTTCTCACACGGATCCGCTCCCCGAACGTTGGCGCCGGAAACCTGTACCGGCCCGTTGAGATGTCCATAAGAACGGCATCACAGGCAAGCCTGTTTCAACCCACATTGTTCGGGAACATTGAGTCTACTGAGGTTGTTAATCCGGCACCTCTACGATGTCAAATGAAGGCATCTACACGGCTCCTAATAAAACTTTGACTAGTGCCAGGGGCAAGCTGGCTTGAAAGGACTGAAACAGCGCAATCCTCAAGGGCATAAGAATGATAACAAGTCGCTACAGAAACGGAACCGATCCTTTGGCAGACAGATTATGACGATCAAATTGAACTAAGATTCTCGAGATGCCTGCTCACTCCTGCGCCGACGCCCTAAAAGTCTCGCAATGAGGTTGGGCATCACAAAAGGGCCAAGACTGTAACCTCTTACTTGTTGGTGGCTGACTCTACGCCACTACCAAACGAAGAAGTTCGCAACGCAGGCGACTCTATTTATGCGAGAATTGTCGGACTGGCGTAGATTGCAGCATCTGCATACGCAGCTGAAGACGACCTCTCACGCTGACGACGGCCTTTCTGAGCATATGCTGAAACGCATCCTACTGGGAAAGTCTGATTGACCTTTACAAGCAAAATAGTTAAGCGAGGTAGAGAGACCAACCTCAAGGACAAGCTGTCCTCAAACTGGAAGCCGCAGAACCCGCCTTGAAATAAAGGGGTAAGGCACCTCATCTACGCGTGATTTTATTTTGGTTGGAAAGGTCGCCTTGCTGTGGTTTGATAACGTGAATGCATGGAACTTTTAACATGTTACCATCCATCGATTTGGGAGTAATACTAGTGATAAACTAGAACCATCCGTATTCAAATTATCCTTCTATTTCGAGCCTCAAACCGGAACCATTACAAAGCGAGAGCCTAGCCGTGACTCTGTATCCTTCATTGCCTGTCGTAATTGCGGCTCTTGGGCATCTTCTTCTCCTCCAACGCCTCGACATCCCCCTTCTTGTAAAAATGGGGCGCCAACTCCGCAAGCCATTTCGGCTCGATAGGCATACAGCTGCGCATGTACTCCTTTGTCGTCTGAACCAGCTCAAAGTAGACCAACATCCTGACTGGCGGATCGACGCCCATGAGTACGGAGCTAGGATGTATGTACACTGTCGTATTCTTCTTGACGGTGCGGTACGAATCGCCGCTCCTCTGCAGTCGTGCCGCATTGGGGAAGAAGCCCGCCGTCAAGGCACGCTTGATGGGCGGGAGGTTGGAAGAGCCGCACGATGACGGCGTCACCTCGACGCGTTCGCAGAGCTTGGCCAGCTGATCGCGCACGTCTCGCGCGCGGGTTAGTGAACGCTGCTGCAAGAAGTTCTCGCGGGACCAGATGGGCGAGTAGTCGCTGTCGACCCACTGGTTCCAGATGTTCAGCAGCGTGAGATGATCACCGCCCTCCTTGACCGTGAAACGAGCCCTCGCGCTATCGGCGTGGATCTTCTTATCCTTGGGGCGGAAGAAAAGAGCTGAAGCCTCGCTGAGCATGGAGACGACCGACAGCACCTCCTCGACGCATCCCTCCTTATCAGCGGCGAGCACAGCCTTGGCAAGCATGGGATCCGTAGGGAACTCGGCCATTTGGCGACCCATCTTTGTCAGTTCACCCTTGTGGTTGAGAGCCTGAAGCGCGAAGAGGTTGTTGAGGGCGCCGATGAGCGCTTCCGTAGGTGGCGGATCCATGAACTCGAATTCCAGCAGCTCGTTGATGCCGAGAGACTTCAGCTGAAGAACAACGCCATTGAGATTTGTGCGTTGGATTTCGGGCATCGGGGACTCGTCCATCTCGTTCATGTATGCGAACTTGGTGTATAGGCGAAAGCATTTTCCGGGGCCTACGCGACCTGCGCGACCACTCCTCTGATTTGCTGAAGCGCGAGAGCAGGGCGTCACGACCAGGTTTTCCATGCCTGTCGCCGGGTTGTAGACATTTTCTTTGACGAAGCCCGGATCGATGACATAGACAATACCATCGATTGTGAGAGACGTCTCTGCAATATTTGTGGCGAGGACGACCTTGCGAGCCCCTTCTGGGGTTGGCTCGAAGATCTTGGCTTGCAGTTCGGAAGGCAAGTTGGCGTAGATAGGGCAAATTACAAGTTCCTTGATACGGCTTCCAAGCTTTTTGGCCGTGTCGGCTATTTGCTGCTCTGCGGCATCAATCTCGTCTTGGCCTGTGAGGAAGACGAGGATATCGCCCTTCCCTTGCGTCGTGTGGATCTGGAAGACCGTAGTGATTGCTGCCGCTAGATAATTGGCTTCGGGAGCAGGCGTGTAGTAGATGTCGACTGGGTATCTTCGTCCTGGGATGTTATAGATAGGGGCGTCGTCAAAGTACGCAGCGAACTTCTCAGCGTTCATCGTTGCGGATGAGATCAGCAGCTTTAGATCGGGTCGTTCTCTCGCCAGGTCCTTGACTAGTGCCAACAAGATGTCCGTATGCACCGTTCTCTCGTGGGCTTCGTCAATCATGATAGCCGAGTAACCAGCGAGATCGGGCTCTGTCATGAATTCTCGCAGTAACATGCCGTCTGTCATGTACTTCAGAATTGTCTTATCGCTAGTGTTGTCCTCGAAACGAATCGAGTATCCAACCTCCTGACCGACCTTGACACCCACTTCATCCGCCACACGGGCAGCGACACTCATTGCGGCGACTCGACGAGGCTGCGTGCAGCCGACCTTCATCCCATTCTTGGTGTATCCCGCTTCGTGCAAATATTGGGGCAACTGCGTCGTCTTTCCGGAACCTGTCTCTCCGACAATGACCAAGATCTGATATTTTTCCATCGCTTCGAGAAAATCGTCTCGGTATGCGTAGATAGGCAGACTCTTCCTTGTTTCCTGAATCGAGAGTTGCTTTTTCTCCGCCGCCTCGATTTGCGCAGCCAGAAATTGTTGCTCCTTGGTCAATTTGCCTTCCCCTGGCAAACTCGATCCCAAGTTCCACTGGATATACTGCTCCTCATCCATCACGTATTCGTAGTCATCGTTTTCCCTCTCCGCTCGCTGTATCTGCGCCTTGGCTTTGGTCGCCTGCTCCCTTTCCCACTCCTCGTGCTCCGTGACAAACTTCTCCTGGCCATACTCGTCCTTCTCCACGTATCGCTTGTACATGGCATCCTCCTTTCGCTTCCTGTCAATCTTTCCCTTCTCCGTGATATAGTCCTCGGGTATGTAGTACCCATCTTGATGGTCGTCAATCTGAAGTCGTTCTTCCGCCAACCTCAAAACCTCTCGATTCTTGGCGAACTCGGCCTTCTCCCGTTCAGATAACCTCGCGCCACTCCTGAGTTCAGCGGTCTCCTCGGCGACTTGTTTTCGCAGCAAGGCAAGCTTCTCAGCTTCACGCTTCCCAAGGTATGACTGTCGACTTTTCATCCTGAGCTCCTCCATCGTCACCTTGCGATCCCCCGAGTCAGGCAGCTTCCTACTATCGGCGCCCTTAGAACGCTTGTCATCCTTCTCTTTCAGCCGCTTCGCAAACGCTTCGCGCTCTTCGATATCGCGTTGGCGTTCCAGCTCTTCGCGCGCGCCGTCCGACAGATCCTCTTCTTGTTCTCGATCACCATCGTCATGGCTGAGCTTAACGCGCTTCGAAGCCGACTCCTTGAACTCGGGCTCATCGTCGGCTTCTGGTTCATCTTCTGTGCGAGGTTCTTCGTCCGCCCATCTATCGTCGTGGTTCGTGTCTCGTTTGCGGTACTGTTTTGATGGGCGGGCTGGTGATCGCGAGCGCGAGCGGCGTCTAGACGTCCTCTCGCTGCGATCGCGATCGCGATCCCTGTCCCTTTCGCGCGATCGTTCGCGATTCCGCGACTTATGTTTCTTTTTCTCCTTCACCACCTTCGCAGGGCCGACTTCGTCGTCCTCCATTGGGAGAAAGGCATACTTCTTCGACGCCATGGTGAATGTCAACACAAGCGACAACCCGCAACCCGCAGGTCTCGTTGCCAGAGATCGAAACGCGATATAAAGATCCCAAGTAGGAATCGAGGCCGAAAACGGAGCCAGTAAGATGTATGAAAGGCAGCCTACAACAGTCAAGCCTCAAGTTTGGACTGGTTTCGCTGCAGGTCGTCTGTACTTACCTCACAGCTCCACCCTTTCGGAAGTGGGGCTAATCTCGAAAGACATGGCACCCAATTGTAATCACCCGATAACAATTCTTATCAGACCTCCTAGCTATCCTTCTTAACACGTTGGAACTTGCATTTTGAGCAGCTGTGTTGCGCGCCTCTTTCAATATCCTTACAATTCATACCCCCTCCAATACCCAATCTCTCCTCGCACAACAAGTCCTTTCTTTCATTTGAGTCACTCCTTAAGGACTTTGGAAGGTTATGTGATTCCGCCTTTACAACAAGTTTTTATCCAGAATTTAAACCTTTTTTCACACCGTCGCAATTACATCGAATTACATACACGAAAGGGCCCACGATGTTCTTCCGCGGGGCAGCGCTTTTGCTGCTGCTCCTGTGCCTGGTCCACGTAGTCCTCTGTGCTGAGGACTACTACAATGTTCTGGGAATCAGCAAATCTGCGTCTGATCGCGAGATCAAATCCGCCTACCGCAAACTGAGCAAGAAATACCATCCCGACAAGAACCCGTACGTGTCGCTCCCCCACCTCCAGTCTCGGGCGGGCCTACTAACTAACCCCTCTCCAGCGGCGATGACGGCGCAAAGGAAAAGTTTGTCGAAGTTTCCGAAGCCTACGAGGCCCTGATCGACCCCGAAACCCGCAAGGTCTACGACCAGTACGGCCACGAGGGCCTGAAGCAGCAGCAGCAAGGAGGCGGCTTCCACCGCCACGACCCCTTCGACGTCTTCTCCCGCTTCTTCGGCGGCGGCGGCCACTTCGGCGGCCACGGCGAGCGCCGCGGACAGGACGTTAACGTGCGAATCGGCATCTCGCTCCGCGACTTCTACAACGGTATCAACACTGAGTTCCAGTGGGACAAGCAGCACATCTGCGAGGACTGCGACGGCACGGGCAGCGCCGACGGTACCGTCGACACCTGCAACGTCTGCGGCGGGCGCGGCGTGCGCATCGTCAAGCACCAGCTCGCGCCCGGCATGTTCCAGCAGGTCCAGATGCAATGCGACGCGTGCGGTGGGCGCGGACAGAGCATCAAGCACAAGTGCCACACCTGCGGCGGCGCGAGGGTCGTCAGGAAGCCGACGACGGTGCAGCTCACCGTTGCGCGCGGTGCCGGGCGCGACAGTCAGATTGTGTACGAGAACGAAGCCGATGCGAGCCCCGATTATGTTGCGGGTAACCTCGTTGTTACGCTTGCGGAGAAGGAGCCCGATTTGGAGACGGACAACCCAGACAAGGTTGACGGCACGTTCTTCCGGCGCAAGGGGGATGACCTGTACTGGACCGAGGTTCTCTCGTTGCGCGAGGCGTGGATGGGTGATTGGACTCGGAACTTGACGCACTTGGACGGGCATGTAGTCAGGCTCAAAAGAGAGAGGGGTCAGATTGTGCAGCCTGGCCATGTGGAGACCGTCAAGGGGGAGGGCATGCCGAAGTATCACGAAGACGGTGATAGTGTGTACCACCAGACGGAGTTTGGCAATCTGTTTGTGGACTATGTGGTGGTGCTCCCCGACCAGATGGAGAGCGGCATGGAGAAGGAGTTCTGGAGCATATTTCAGAAGTGGCGCGGCAAGGTTGGTGTCGACTTGCACAAGGACAGTGGCAGGCCGGAGAAGCCTGTGGTGCACGATGAGCTATGATGAGATGTAGATGATGTGCGTGATAGACAAATAGACGGCCGTAAATTAAGAGCACTTGGAAGGCTACTGGTCACTTCCTTGGAGTGGAGATGTGTAGAAAGCCCGTCAAGTGTTGTTCATATCCATGGCAATGAACCATCTCATTCGTTTTGTTTCGAAGCGGAGTCATAAGTCATATGATATCATGTCTAGGTTGTAGCATATAATCGTCCATACATGAGATAGATGCAAGCAAAGTAAGAAAAAGGCTGAAATGGTCACGAAAATCGTCATCATCCGCTCCTCCTCCTTCGTCGTCGTCGTCGGCGGCCGTCACGTTCCTCATCATCGTCAACATCGTCTATCCTAAGCTGGTCCCCGCGTTGAGCCTGTTGCACTACACCAACCATGTCTTTCAGCAGGGTTTTCCAACTGCCGTTGCCGCTAATCATGCCTTCAATATCACTTGCGATTTTCTGGACCGCATCATCGTCTGTGCCGCCCACGGCCCATGCTCCCCTTGCATGCCATCCATTCCCGTTTTGAGGTCGGGATTCAAATGCGCCTTGTCGCCATCGCATAGCACCACCACTGCTGCTGTTCAAAGGTCGACCATGAGAGTCAAACCGATCCGGGAGTACCTCCACCTCGCTATCAGAATCCACAGGAAACTCCATGCCACGCCTGCGGCGCATGAGAGGATGATTCGCAACGGGATCTGACGATGAGCGTCGACGGTTGAGAACAGGCCGAACAGTAGCTAGCTGCTCCTCACTTAGAGGTGGTGGGTCTTGCTCATCCTTGTCTTGTTCAGAAGCGTGTGTAACTTGCTCTTGATGGTGCCGATGCAAAGTCTGCGACGACTTAGGAGACAACGGGATGAACGCAACGGTTTTCGTAGCGGAATGAGATGTTGCTGGACGTTTTGCAGAGTCGGCACTCGAGACAGAGGACGAGGATGGGGATAAAGACCGCGATCGGGGTTGAGATTGCGAACGAGAACGAGACAGTGATTCAGGCGGTAAGAACTGCTTGACACGCTCTCGCCATCTCATACCATCTGAAATGTGTTAGTCAAAGCTACAGCCACTGCAAAGATACAAATGAGACAACGATCAGATCGACCCACCCTCAGGACCCAGCGAAACTGGATGGTCATCTTGTGGTGAGGCGCTACGAGATGTGTCTTCACTCACATGGTCAGGGTCGAGCCTTGTTGTCGGCGGCGGGCCGCCTGCCGGAGGGCCTCCCGCGGGTGGAGGTGGAGGATATCCACTAGCACCGCCCGTGGCCATGGGTGGAGATGGGCCCATCGGCGAAGGTCCTGGCGGGTAATCTTGAGGGTACGGCGGGTACTGATCCCGAAGATTCGTCGTAGAGATGTTGGGATGTTGAGTGAATCCCGCTGTGCCAGTTGCTGGGGGAGGATAGTAAGAGCCTCCCGATGCGTGTGGAGGTGAAGGCGGGCGGCTGTAATCATCGTAGTAGCCCTCGGCCCGAGCGTCATCTTCATAGCCTGCGAAGGAATCAGTTATGCTCGATCAACCTCAGACGCCTTGTCAAAACTCACGTCTGCGGTCCCGTTCGCGCTCCTTGTTCCTTGGCCGATCCCTGCTGTAATTACGGTCTCTTGAATCTCGGTCCTGTGAGTATGCTCTGTTGCGTGAAATTGACCTGTCCCGGGAGCGAGAGCTAGCACTTCTCTCCCTTGATATGCGATCATCTTCCTCTTTCTCCTTCCTCTTCTGATACTGCTTGATTCCAATGGCAGCGGCCCCTGTACCAACTGCCGCTGCCGCCATGTCTCTCAATCGACTCTTGCTCCTCTTCTTCGCCGGCTCGGGGTCATCGTACTCATCCCGGTGTCGCCGACGTCGCCTCAGGTTCGCTGCAGACTCGTACCCATCATCCGGCGGGTAAGGCGGCTCGGACGGCAGCGGTGCAGTTCCGTACTCAACTAAGCCTAGCTCAGTATCAGCGTTGCGCGGCTCCGAGTATAGAGAGCGGGCCTGGGACCTGCTGCGCGACCGACGACGTGAACGCCGTTCTCGTCTGAGTTCCTCCTCGTACTCTTGATCGCTCAGATCGCGCTCTACTTCACGCTCCTTCTTATTCTTGCGGTTCTTGTAGATCTTGCTGGCGACACCTCCAGCTAGCCCAGCAGCTGCGATCTCTGCTCCGGTTCTGATGCGCGACTTGGATCGCGATCTGCTGCGAGACTTGGATTTGGACTTGTTGCGGAAATGTTGTACCAGACCAGCGGCAGCGGCAGTCGCGGCGGCAGCCCTGGCTAAAGATGCACTGCGACTCTTGCGGCTACGGCTGCGAGAGCGGGATACAGAGTAGCTTGAGACGGAATAACTTCTGCCTCTGCTACGTCCACGCGTCATCTCCTCTTTCTCGACCTTGTTGCTCTGCATGTACTTAGCAGCACCCGCAACTGCGAGAGCAGCTGCGGCGATACCGAGACCGGTCTTGATTCGATTGCTGCGGCTGCGAGATCTCGACCTCGACCCGTGGCGACGGTCATAGTAGTCATCTCCATAGTTCTCTTCATATGCACTGCGAGCACGCCGGATGATCTCTGTACCCAGACCTCCGAGCGCAGCGCCGGCGAGCACCTTACTTCCGCGGTTGGTGGGGAGCTCACCATGGTTGTCTCTTCGGCTTGCAGCAAGAGCAGCAATTCCAGCCCCAGCCAGAGCACCCTCAGCAAGATGACGCTTGTGGTGGTGATCCGAACTATTGCTCCTTTCACGTCGGATGATGGTCCTTTTGTAGTGATAATCCTCGTCGTCGCTGGCATAGTCGCGGCCACGTCCACGGCGATCGTAGTAATACTCACGTTCATCCCGGCGGCGGCCGACAGCCTTGGTCTCACGGCGGTAGTAGTACTCATCCTCTCGGGGCTCTCGTCGAACAATCTCGCGGGGCTGCTCACGTTCTCTCAAAACGACGATGTTGGGCTCTTGGCGGGGAAGGACAATGGGTGCGGGCGGAGGGGCCTCCTGAACAATGATTTGCTGGGGTTCAGGGGCCTTTTGCCGGATGACGACAGGCTGCGGGATAGGCGGGGGGCTGACGGGAGAGTAATATTCGGTCTCCTTACGGTACTTCTCAACCTGTTCTCCGCCGTAGTCGTCTCTGTACTCCTCGACCCTTTTCTCGACTTTTACGTCGCCATCTTCACGGCGCTCTACGCGCTTGTCGACGACGACCTCGGTGTCGTCGTGGTGATGATGATGGTGTTGGTGATCCCAGGGACCTCTGGAACGGCGGTCCCAATCGCGATCGCGCTCAACTTCGATAACACTGCGGGCGTCGTCAAAGCGGCCAGGTCCACGTTCATAATCTTTTTCATAGACAACGCTGCGGGTTTCGCTTCTGTAAGGGTCGACTTCCCGGTCGCGCTCCACCACGCGGCTCTCGACGACTTGGCTCCGGGAGTCGAAGGCGGAGCGGGGGCGCTCAGCGTAGGCAAACTCGCCGGAGGTGCGCAGCGGATAGGCCGAGTATCGTGATCGGCGATCATCCTCCTCGACCTCGACTCGCTCGCGCTCGACCCTCTCGACACGGCTGGGCGCCACTTTGTAACGGCGAACGGTAGTCGCCTTGTATCCGCCCTCATCGGACGAAATGGAGTCGGCGCGGTCCCGGTAGAGGCGGGTCGACTCTCTGTAAACTCCAGTCATCGCTAAATGCGACTGAAGCAAAGACTAAGGACGCTGGTTTCGGAAAACGGCAGATGAAATTCAACGGCGGAAAATCCTGGCTGTGGGCGACTGCAGGCGGGGTTAAACAAAGAGTGTGCGATGATGACGGAGGAGGTAATGGGCTAGGGCCAGTACATAAGTATCCGGAGCTGAGCCCTTGTAAGTAGGTAGGTAGGCAGTTTGGTGTATGTTTAGGTGAGCTGAGGTGAGGTGAGGTAAGGTGAGAAAGGTACGTAGTCGATGAACTTATTTGAAGGTTGGTTGGCCACCCTTGGTTTACGGTTGGATAAATGTAATTTGTCTGAACGAACAGGCTACACCATTCGGGTTTGTAGGAAGGAGGGAAGTGCCCAGGAAGTCGGGAAAGAAACGAAGGAGGCGTTCGAGAGAATGGAAGAGGGAGGGGAAGGGGAAGGAGAAGGGACGGAAAGCAGGTGGAGGGGCAGACCAGGCGGGCCAAGGGCGAGTTGGGCAGAGGTTCTGAAGGGAAGGATTGAGAAGCAGCCCCCCTCCTTTAGGGCCCTTTGACTGCCCGGGGGTGAGCATCTCTCAGGCATCCCTCCGGGAGGCCTGGACCAGGGCGGTCCGGCCAAGGTCAAGTCGTGGAAAACGCAACTAAAAGGCAGCACCTGGAAGGGTATTCCATGCTCGTCGTTGCTTGCTATTTCCATCCATCCTTCACCCAACTCCAAACGCTGGACCTCTTTTGTTAGCCCAACCCGGCGTCTCTCTTTTCCCTCCCAAGCTACCGCACGCAAAGTCGCATTTGTGCACCCATTCGTCTCTTCATCTGAGCCAATATATCACTCACCATGGCTTGCCAACCTGCCTGGGCGTCGTTGTCATGACCCCGTCTCCCTTGCGGCAGACAGCTTCGCGCGAAGCAACCCCTCCAAAAGCGTTACGTCATTTGTGCCGACCGCACTGAATCCACCCTCAGAATACGCATCCAACACCACCTTACCTACCTTAGTTCATGTCGTCCAACTGCCATCACCGAACTTCTTGGGCCTTTTGCCACCCAGTCATGTTCAGTCACTCCCGGAAATCAGTCACAGTACCCCTCTGCCCCAACGAAACTGAAAGAAAGGTTCCGAGCGAGCATCACGGCCAAGGCAGCCTTGTGACCAGGCAGACTTGGTGCGGCACGCCATCCGAACATGGGAGGGTGGGCTGCTCAGGGCAATGACAGGCCGTGACACCCCGACCGGCCTTGTCATCCGCCTCCATCCCTGTCGGCCGCGACAGCTGGTCAGAGTCTCAGAGAATCATCCCGCGACAGAGTTAGTATCGCCCTCTATCTCTCCAGGTAGATAGATGCTCTTGGGCGAACAAACCGGTGATACTTAGATTCCTTGTGCCTGCCCAGATGGCCTCATCCATGACCTCGGTGACTATCTAAGTCTTCTGGAAAGAAGCGAGGCTAGAAATCCGGGATACTAGTTTAGATGCCTCCCGCAGGGACAGACTCCAGAAACGCCTCGAACTTGTTCGAGCCCTGCGAAACTGCACCCCGCTCCGTCGGGGCTTGGTGTCGTCATGGCACAGAGGGGCATTTGCAGACGCGCCCAACTGCACAGCCAGAGCTACGTGTCCAGATTTCCCGCTGGAACTTCTCGGGAAGCGCGAGGAACACCGCTCCACCTACTGAACTCCTGCAGCTGCGGATGCTGGCCTGGCCCCCTGGATGACGACAGTGAGGCTGCAGTCGCAGATGCGGATGGAAGCAAGCGCAAAATTTCCGTCGCAATCATCGCATGTCGGGATGGGCCCTGCTTGAGAGTCACGACGCATGCCATCTGCCAGCTCTGTTCTTGCTTATCTGTTGGAGCTGGGCTTGTTCTCTCAAGATCCGATTCCAGGAATTTCATTCTTATCTCCCGCACTAAGACGAACCTTTTCAAGGTTTGCTTACCACCCAGAAGAAGCGAACCGACAAGCTGCAGAATGCCTTGTCATCTGCATGGAGCCGGCACTTGACCACAACCTGCAACGTGGTCCCGGCCTCAGCCATTCCATAGGTTTGCTCCGCTGTCCAAGCCTCACTGAGGCTTGGATTTGACAATTTCGTGGCTTGATCGTGTTGAAAATGCATCCATTGTTCCATATACATACAACATGAGGAAATATTAATTACATGCAAATCATTGTCACTAACCCGACTACCTTATTCTATCCGTATTTATACTCGTCAGGTCCTCAATCCCCTCCGACTGCGTGTTTCATATCACACCAGTATATCCAGAACATCTGAAATTCCGTCCATTGACACTTGATTACGATGGCTGGCCATGCAAAACATTCATTGGTCCTGAAACGTCTCCCGGGGAAGCCCTTCTCTACCTCAAGGACACGACAGACGGCGCCCAAATAGCAGAGGAGCCCGACGACACCCTGGCTTCGAAAGAGGTGGGGGGTGGGGGGCTTCTAAGTTCGGGGAAGTACTTAATGAGCTCTGTCACATGTGTTCGGTTGGAAACCTGGAAGTTTCTCACTAGATCGATCTAGATGATTGGAACAAGGCAACCGACGAGGCAGCTCAGCAACAGTTCGGGCTTAGATCTAAGGAGCAGCTCAGAGGAAATACTCATACGAGAAGAGTGCAGATTGTATGTTCGCCCGATGCAGAGACGTAGACTAAAAAAGCTGAAGAAAAACGTTGGGAGGCTCACGAGTGAATATTATTCCGCGAAGCCAATCATGCACAGTACCCCCAAACTAATGATTTTCGTCGATAAAAATTCAACTTCATATATATTGTTCAAATGTATAGTGCCACGACCGAGATAACGCTGATGTGTCTATTACTATTTCATGCCGAGCAAACAAACCATGTATCACGAGAAGGTAGGCAGTGTATCAACGTTTTTGACATTCATTCAGCAAACAGTCATTTTTGCACCCTTCACTTCTTCCTATATCACATCACATATCCATGACCTACCCTACTTCTTCTCCCTCGCCAACTTCTCGAATCCCTGAACCAAATCATCCCTCAAATCCTCCCAAGCCTCCACCCCAACGCTGACTCTCAACAACTGCCTATCACAACTAGGATCACTCATCGCCCGCCACTCGATCAGACTCTCCACGCCGCCGAGCGACGTAGCGTGATGGAACAAGGTCATCTTGCTCGGCAGCCTCTTCGCATCGCCCTCGTCCTTCAACCAGATCGCAAACACGGGCCCGTACCCTCCCGGCATCTGCTTCTTCACCCACTCCTCCTTCTGCAGGCTCGCGTGCACGACCTTGTCGGCCACGCTGCCCACCACGCCCGTGGGATTCTCCCGTATCTCCCGGTCGAGCCAGCGCACTAGGTTCGTGGCCGACCTGCTCTGCCTCTCGATCCGCAGCTCCAGCGTCCGGATCGACCGCATCCCCAACCAGCCCTCCAGCCCGCCCATGACGCTGCCGATGTAGCACCGCTCCGTGATCATGCCCGGGACCCACTGCTCCGCGCGCGACGGGTGGACGGCGAGCACGCCGCACAGCATGTCCGAGTGGCCGCCAAAGTACTTGGTGCCGGAGTGCACGACGACGTCGGCGCCGAAGTCGAACGGGTTCTGCAGCGGCGGCGGCGCAAAGGTCGCGTCAACCGTCAGGTAGGCGCCGACCTTGTGCGCCCTCTCGGCGTAGTAGGCCAGGTCGCGGGCCTCGCCCGTGGGGTTCAGCGGGGTCTCGACGTGGAGGACGTCGCCGGCCTGGAGCTGGGAGAGTGAGGCGTCGTCGAGCTCGAGCTGCTTCAGGCCGTTCAGCTTGGTCAGGATGCTGATGACGCCGTGGCAGCCGTGGTAGCCGCCGCCGATGGCAACGCGTTTGGGGTTGAGGTAGACGAGCATGGCGTGGAAGGCGGAGAGGCCGGAGGAGTAGGTTAGGGAAGGGCCGCCCAGGACCGAGGACAGGACGGTCTCGAAGCGGGTTGTGTTGGGTGTTGAGTAGCGGGAGTAGGTGTGGGAGTCGCCTGGGGCGTTGGGCTAGAGAGGCCGAGTTAGTTGTGATGCTTTCAGTTCACTCGCTCACTTGCTCATCACGGCATGTGAGGGTGTTTCATGGTTAACTTACGTCAGTGTTTTGCAATGGCCGAAGCTCGTCCGGGTTGGACGAATACTTGAACGTCGTCGAAACGTGGATGGCCGGGGCAACGGCGCGGTGGACGCTGATCCCATCGTCGGCGTGGACGGTACGGGTAGCGAGGGAGAGCTTGCGTAGGTTGTCCGCTGGTCCCGAACCGGGGCCGGAGCCGTTCGCGGGGTTGTCTGTGGGCATTGTCCTCGGAGGATGCGGGTCACTATTGTGTGTTTAGGGAAGCTGGTGCGGAACGGAACAACACCAGGCGTGTGGTTTCACTTGATGGGGGGGCAGAGATCGACTTTCAGGAACAGGAGTTGGAGCTATTAATCACTCCAGAGATGGACGACAAGTGTGTATGCGATAACCATTTACTCAGCGACGGAGGGGTTATTCTGCCCCTCAATCACCGTGGGGCCATGTAAACCCCGAAAATGGGTCCTGGTGCGACAAGTGCATGATGTAATGCAATCTTTCCGACATCATGTCAATTGGAGGTTGAACGATTGGAAAGTATTCATCTTTCAGCTCCGCCAGTCCTCCAGTATTCGGATTGTTTTCATTGAACGCCCTTTCTACCCTGGGCATAGCTCTCTTGTCTCCGATTCGCGGACATCAGTAGTGGTTTTATTGGTTTGAGCGCTGGTCACGAAAGTCACATGCTGAGATGATCCTTGTTGGGCTTGTTGACTGTTATCATTATCATTAAGAGCTTGTTCACGAGACAACTCGGTCTCAATAAAGCCGGTCTCAATAAGCTCTGCTCGTCGGACATGTTTCCTGCCGCCCATATATGCATAATGCGGCCCATGCCGACGAGATTACAGCTTGGTCCAACTCTAATCGTGTCATAGCGAATGTGTCCCATATCCCGGGCCACGCTGCAGCCAGCAACGCCAAGATCACCCGCCGCCAAACCTCGACGCGGGCCGCCCAGACTGTACATATGAAGGATGAGATGTTGCGCCGGATTAATGGATTTCTGTGGTCTCGACCGAGGCCGCAGACTTTGGCCGTTCGATGGTGCCAAGTTCTTGACCTCCGCTCTGTCCACGTTTTCGTCCGGACAGGAAGCGCGTTACGCTCGAGTTTGGAGAGTTGGCGCTCGGCTCTTTGTGGTCAGAGTCGCCGAAGCGCGAGAACAGGCCCCGCTTACGGATTGGTTGTTGCTTATGGTCATCCAAACCGACTTCTTCAAAGCCCTCGTCGGCTGGAGGTAGTTCTCTGTCGAATCGCCTATCAATTGCAGATCGATGAAGACGTGGGAATCGGGCTGAGTCGAGACTCTGGCGCTGAGGCACATCGTTTTGGAGGATTGGGGACCGTGCCGAGATGTCCTGCACGGAAGCTGCGGTCAGCGGTGGTATCACGATAACCTCGCATGTAAGATGCAACGCACGAACGACCGCCTGTACGAGTCGAATGACTCTCTTGAGATGGGAAAGTGTTCGATCTCGCCGCTGTCGGTGCGCGTATCTGTCGAGTTGCGACCCGAGCCGAGATACTTGCGCGGCCACAGGGACTTTTCTTCAGTTGGAGAAGGCTGCAGACATACATTAGTGATGTCTCAGGTGCAATGTGAGGTTAGTGAAAACATACGGGAAGGTAGACTCCGCTGTCGTTGACGACTGTATCGTTGATCAGAATGTTCCCGATTAATTTCACAAGACACACCACTTGTATTGGTCCGAGTCGAGGGTAGTGGGCAGAGGCACCTACCGCTCATCTTGTACTCGCCATTGTCCTGGCTCTTGGAGGTCTTGATGCTCAGCGAAGACGAGGCCTTAGAACCGACGGTATCCTGTTTCTCGAACCCAGGATGTGATGGGTTTTGACCGCCTGGCTGTGAGTTCTCGTCTGTAAAGAGTGTGCTCGGGCCTGGACGGCGAGCAAAAGGATTCCGAATGGTAGGCATTGCGGATAAAGGATAGCGGGAGTGCCGGAAAGACCGTCTAGAAAGAGTAATCTTGTACTAAGCCGATGAACAGAGAATTAGAGATTGGTAAATGGGCCGGATGGGTAATAAGCCCGTTGTTGAGAAGACCTCCGAATGGTTTGAGCTGTTCTCGACTTTCGAGCGCGACGCTGAGACCGTTGACAAAGAAATCGACCAGTGGACCCAGAGGGGGGCCGGGGTGGAATGGAAAGACGGGATAGCGATGAACTATATGGGCACGTACTAACCGTCGGGGACAGGGCCTTATGTATGGTTGGTCGTGGGTTTGGAGTGTCTTGCTATGCTGTTTGGAGTGCGTGTTGTAACTCGACTTAATTCATAGTCAGACAGTGGCTTAATTGCGCGACTCAAGGTCGGTTTGGTCCGTAGAAGCAAGATGGAACGCGGTTTGCGAAGGACTGGAGGCGCAGGGCAAAGACGCGGATGCAGATGCAGATGCAGATGCAAGTTGCGGAGAGGAGAGAGGGCTGTATGTAAGAAAGACGTGACGGGACGAGTCGAAAAAGGTGGTTAGAGGTGACGATGATGGGATGACACTGAAGTACCTTAAATTGGAAGTGAGAAGACCCGGATAAATCTGCAGGTTTTGGGCTGTGCTTTCCCATCCCTTGCACCCATCTCCCCTTCCTTTTTTTTTTTCGCGGATTTCGCAGGGCATTCTCTCCCCAATGTTCCATGCAGCAGGTACATTGAGGTACCTTACGCACTAATTACTGGTAGGCGGGTCTGGGAGAACTGAGTCTCAGACTCGGAAGTGACGAATGACCATCTTGCAGCTGCAACCATTGGATCATAGGATCAGGTAACGACACCACCCCCATACCTCACTACCTTAATCGACGCTGGAAGTCTTCAGGTAGGCAAAGTGGGCACTTGGGGGCGGTAGACTCTACTCTACGCAGTATCAGTCTGGGGTTTGATCTATCATTTAGCCCGAGGACCCTAATAATGAGTACCTTATCCTGAATCGTGCAGCTTCATTATCGCGGACCATCGCACAACTCTCCCCGCCGCCACAGCCAACAGCTCGCACGTACAATGGAAGGCTGCGGTAATGTCTTCCATCAAGTCTTACACAATCCTTGGAAAGAATGCCTACCTACACAGACACGGCAGGGAAGACTGCTCGAACTGATGGAGATTCGGACGACCGGGAAACTTGGAGGAAAGTGAACCGCAAACCATTCGAATTTTAATGACCCGGACACACCGGACCTGCCGTGAAGGTTTTGAAGGAACCTTGGTCAGTAAGGCACAATGACATGTGTTTGTCCCATGTTTTCCATCCCGTCCGGGCAGCCGCCAACTGATACTAAAAATTCAAGGTTCGTCGGATCGCTGCGACCTACATACGCAGCAGTAGGCCGAGGCGCCCTCCAAGATGGGGTGACGCTTGCCGTCATCCACCTCTTCCGTCCACCGCCATCCCCGCTACCGTCTGTTCGTCCTGCCCTGATTATCCTGGCCCCAGCGGTTATCCTGTGCACGAGAAAACTGAGCAGCTTACACCTCACCTTACCCCCCGCACAAACCGAGCGCGGAGGTCTGAAGAGGCCGAGACCTCTTGCGATTCTGGGCATAGCTGGAAAACTTCTGATGGGTCAAACGAGTCTCGACTCAAGCCGAAGACCGTCGTAGACCATCGGCATGTCTCTGAAATCTCCTTCACACGGACTACGCTCCCTTTTCGTCAATACTACTCCACGGTACGACTTTTCTTTCCGCTCCACCCGCTCACGGGCTTCTCGGATGCCGCCTCGGCAGCGGGACGAAAGGACTTCGCGAGATCGGCGCGCCGACTTTCCTTTCTTACCCCCATAGCCGCCGTGGACCTGCATCATAGTCCGTCCAACCTTTTCTGTCGACGGCGTCGGAGCGCAATACGCCGATCAGATGGATGACGCTTCCATCGATTCACCACTTTCCCGGACGGGACAGCTCCTCGGCATGCCATGGGGCACAGCAACCTTCCGGCTTCTACTCACCTCCGACCCGACAGCGATTGCGGGTGTGTGACGGCCATGCCGACCGATGCCGACGCCAGGGCCGGTGTTGTCTTCTAATCTGCATTCAAGGCTCGCGAAACTTTCTCGACTAAACGGCGGAGATGGCAACTCCATTGGCTTGACGAAGACGGGTCACTGAAATAGGTCAAAAGATTGGGCGTTGTTTGTCGACATTTGCTGGGACACTTGAGTCTACTTAACCACATCGTTGGGTCAGGAAGCAGAAACATGGGACCGCCTCCATCATCACCAATGACTCCAAGAGACGCACGCGGCAGTTTGTTGTCCTGCTGAAGCGACTCGTCTTTCCATATCGTTCGTCGCGTCAGCGCTCGCCGACGGCGGCTTCCTTGGTCTATGCACGGCATTCGCGAAGCAGCCCGACACTGACCACCGGATTTGGCAGCGCCGTCCAGCTGCCCCGCGTCATGGTCTCTACTCGCTTAATCGGATGAGTAGGCACTTCAGCTTATCGTGGCGAATGCGGCTTGGCTGCGCACATGCCACCGAGACAGCTGACGGTGGAAGCTTCCTTGGGTCTGGACGTCAGTAATGCGACATTCTCGGTTCCATGGACGATTTCTGAGCGGTCTTATTGATGATGGCGACGGACTCACGCGATGCAAGGTCGCTAGTAGAACAACTATGCTCGTACTCGTTGAACAAGTCACTAAAAAGACCCTGTCGTCTCCGTTCTTGTCAGCCGAGAAATTCTGGTGTTGATATTCGACAACTTACGTAGCACGCCGCATCAGGATAGATCTACCGTTCTTGTCTTTGTTGAGAGATGATCCCAAGCCTTCGGCGAGGCTGCCTCGCGGGTTGGCTTCGCAACGTCGGACCTCCAGGTGTGAGCGATCGACCAGGCACTTGCCCATCGCCTTTGTCAACCTTGGAATCGCAAACATCTGGTCGACGTGATCACTGGTGTGGCTGTCATTGACTCGAAATCTGATGAAACTCACTCCTGTCAGGATCTGCCAGCTCATGATCTTGAGGCACATCGATCGAGAACGCACTCAGGTGCAACCCCAAGACACCATCCCGTCATCTCGATGGAATGACACACAAAGGAAACCAGCGGTTCTTTCGGAACCGGTGTGGACAGAACATGACCAAAGATGGTCGGTAAGAAGAAGATGACAACGTTGATCTGATTCTGGTACGCAAACTCATGAGTATACGTATGGAAAGAGTATAGCAGACATTCATCAAGGCAATGGGAGCTTGAAGTACCCTGGCACCGATCGGGTATATTGGTGACGACAAACCAAGGCCTGGAAATGAGAGGCAGATTGGCGAGCTGTTCCGAATCCGTTCGGAGATTTTTGTGGAAACATGCCGGGATAATTCATGACCAAATCCTTACCCAGGTTACGCCGAAAAATGGCTGCGAGATTGCTTAACAGACTGCCAGCCTCACAACATGCCAATTTGTCAATCTCCCCAACGTTTATTTTGCGAGATTCCCACATGGCGTAGGCCAAAAGGCGGACGCAGGTGGTGCCATCACGCTGAGACGAAGGTAATTTCCAAGTGTCCGTGTGAGGGCCGAGCAAAGGGACATACCGACCGCATTGACTTCAAGCGTCGAATTGAGGCAGCTCAAGTTGTCCATCTCGCTCGCGAGGGCCTGCAAGTTGGATATCTCCTTGTGGTAACGAGGGCAACGTCTGTTCTCTCCCATCTTCACTCTCGGGACACATGGCGGCGTGCTAGGCCGGCGCCATGGCACCGGAGCAGCTGAGAAAAGAAGCATATGATATGATCGGCCAGCGAGCGTCCAAGCAGACCAGATGACATGCATCAGGCTGCTAATTAACGGCCGTCACAAGAAGAGATGCTCAAACACTCCTTTTCGCCGCTAGAGCCGCACTCGATCGTACCTCGCACATCGCATGCCAAGGCGAATGGTTGTTTTCAGGTCGATGCTGCCATACTCCACACGCAATGCGATGCTAGGTAGGTAAAGCACATACATATTCCCCCATGCTGCAATATGCGGGAGTCGGACGGCAAAAGTGAGATCTCCAGCTGGTATCGCGACCGAAGCGGCCCGCGAGGCTGTGCTTCGCGTCGACAACGCTCTCGCTCTGAATCTCCGTTCTCCATTTCGGATGCGAGCCGCCTTCAAGCCCGAATTACACAGTATTGGAAGAAAGCTACGCTGAGAATGCAAATAAGACCTCTCGAATGAACGGCCGAGTAAGAGTCAACCTTAAGGTCAATAAGCTCCCAGAATGTCGGTAATGCAAAGTGTCACCAGAGGTCTATAACCAACTACGTTCGCGTCAAGACATGACACACGGAGCTGTGACAGTCAACGAACAATACCGAGCATCAAGAGAACGTGGGAGGGAGTGGCTTGATTCTCGCCGCAAGCGTACGTGAGCAAACACAGCATAACGGAGCAACTGGAGGAGAGCAGGCCCTCCCATGGGTCCCGGTCTGGAAGTCAGGTGTGGCTTGTCTGCCGGGGCATCCTTCGGCGCTAAGCAAGCAAGCTAAGGTTACCCGTCCCGTACCTTACATTCCGCAAACGGACATATGAGACCTCTTCCACCGTGGCATCGTACTCAGAGCTCTCTCTCTCTCCCGCACCGTCCATCGAATCCTCACGGCTTTTTACAGTGGCGTTACACCACGCATTCCCACGTCGACTCAGTAGCAAGCAGCCATCATATCCACGCCGGAGTAACTATGTCCACACGGCGGCCACACGGCTCAACACTGCAGCCCAAGCAAGAGCTTCGTCCAGATACCGCGGGCTCAACGCAAACGGGAATAGTATCTTATTTCGATCCGCAAGATGGGGCAACTACATAGTAGACGGAGGAAGCAAGGATGACTCAGGCTTCTGCTCTGCAGCCGCCATCAAGTACGGGAGCAGTGCTTAGAAACCCACAAACTCACTATTACCACACCCGACTTCCTCTGCCCCTGGGAGATGCCGAAGGTGTTGGTTACACTCTTGCTCGCACGGCCTCAGCTGGCGCTGTTATTGTGTACACCCTCGATAATCCTCCCATCTCCACTTGGACGATGGAGTTCGACCAGCCACTGTCGACACACTCTGCCCGAGGCGGACGCTGGTTCATGGTCGTCGCCAGCCTAGTCCAAGTCCAGCGCCTCCCAGAGTCTAGGTCTGATTCTCGTGAGGCTCCTCATCGTAAACGGGGGGATGTGACGAGTTGTGTTTGCTGCAGCTATCCGTGTACCCTGTTTCATACAAAACCAGCTATCATCCGTCCAACCATTCGCACCCTGTACATTGCATCCCACTTGGGTTTGTTTCCTCCTGTTCACCGCCAGGGGCTTTAATATTCCTGCTCTGCCCTTACTCTTCTTAACACGAGGGTTCTTCTCTCACAACTTGTTTGACTAATCCTCCACAGCGTCGCAATTGTTTGAGCTCGAGCTTGACTACCGACCATACAACATTCCAGTTCGAAGTCCGGCTTCAGCAACTAGATTACGCCTGCTGTGGATTCTGAAGGGCAATTTCTCCAGATTGGAGTTCTCTTTTGCCAAGCGTCAGAAATTTCTAGATTGGGGCCAATAGCTTGCCACTTACACCGTTCATCCGAACCGTCACCGCCGCTTTCGACCGACACCTTGACCGAAAGCAGAAGAAGGGGACGTCACATCTAGTGACCGACTTCAGGCCAGAAAGGGTTTCTTGTCGCTTGTTCTATTGCCTCAAGAAGACGGAGCAGCGCTTCGCACGGCTGTTCAACCTCACCATTTTTCATCCAATCTATCACGCACCTTCCTCACTTACCTGCTTGGAGACTTACCACGCTTGCCATCAATCACCAATTTTCATTCCTCCAACAACACAGCAGCTTTCACAATGGCCCAGACTTTCTTCGCAGACTGGCAGCTATGGCAGCAGATGACCTTTGTAAGTTGCATGCATATCGTCGACATCCATTGCCTCTAACATGTCGTCACCAGGTCCTCGCATGCGCCATCGCCGTCGTCTTCGTCATTGGCTTCGTCAAACTATGGTGGACCAATCGCCTTATGGCAAAGCTCGAGATAATCGACGCCGAGAAACGAGTACACGCCTCTGAGATGGAGTCAACCGGTCTCCCCCCTCCACGAAAACAATCAGACATCCCCTTTGGAGTCCGCGCCATCCAGTCTGGTATCGAGGTCGACGGTATCTGGATCTCTCGTCCTGGCACTCCTGCCACCGACTCTCCTCCGAATTCAGCTAAGGGCAAGGGCAAGTACGTTGCTCAAGGTCCCGTCTCACCTTCTTCGACAAACTCCGACCCCTTCAACTCTCCGACGTCGTCGTCCTCCCGAGGCAACCAGAACTACGGCCCGCAGACCTACCGACCCAAGTCGATTTCCTCGACGAACCGGGTCGTCAACAGTCAGGCCGATGCCTTGAGACGTCTCGAGGGTGAGCCTAATGCTGCCGTGAGCTACCAGACGTATCAGCCTCGCGGAACTGGAGTCATGCATGAGGACGAGTACGGCCCGACGGACCGCATTTCGAGCGAGTACGGCGTCGACGTCAGGGTACCTATCCGTCCTCCACCCGTCAATCGCCATCTGAATAATGCTCGCACCGGTGGCAGCCCTTCTGGTCCCACCACCGGCGGTGGCGTTCGGTCTTTCAGCGGCAGCCTTAATATCCCTAAGCAAGGCTACTCGACCGTTCCTCAGGGCTCCCCAGGTGACCAATTCAACGACCCCTTCGCAACCCCGAGCCGTTCCCCAGTCACAACCCCCAGTGCCGACCACGCTCTCCTGCCTTCCCAGCAGGGCCACCATGTCTCGTTTTCACCTGACGAGTACATCACCCCGCATGACCACTACCGCCACCCCAGTGACGGCAGCAGTGGGAGCGGTAGCAGCAATAACTGAGGCAAGCCGATGAGTGGCTACTCAAATGGGAGGGGACTTTGTGAGGACAGCATTTGGATGGCAAAGCGAGCTCTGTTACTTCTTTTACCATCATGTCTTGAGACATTATTCTTCAATCATCTTGGAATTTCTAATATCAATGTATCATTAGCATAACTGCCAAACATTGGGGGCAGGGTGGATGATGGAAAGGACAAAGGAAACTCGTCACCCAAAAAGGATGTACGAAGGCGTTGAGGGTTGTAGTTTTAAAACGTGGGAGGAGTGGGAAAAGAAATATGACGACAGGGCAAATGATGGAAACTTCGTCAGGGGGGATTCTCTCAACCGACTGTCCTTAACCAGCTAGAGAGAATAGATGGAATGATTAAGAGCGGCCGAGATGAGTTGGTGACCTTTCGACTCTATGCTATGCTAATAACGAGCGCAATTTGAATTTCGGGGCCCTTGTACGGATGGGATGGCCCCCATGGCGCGACAAGGTAGGCAGCTCCCAGGATCAGCTTGCGACGTCATTCGTCAGCCAAGCCATGCCACGACTCCCACAAACAACAGCTCGCCCTTTGCTCCGGACTTCGGCGCAACCTCCGCGATGTCGGCACCGGTCGCCGGGGTATACGAACCTCCACGCGCCTCTCTCGTGGGGCCCCCTTTCCCCATACCCCTCCCACCCCACGCGGGCCATGAGTGGCTCAACGAGCCATGACGTGCGTCGGAGGAATCCTTGGCTTTGCAAGATAACGTTCTTTTGGGGACCTTTTCCGTAACCAACTTCTCCCCCCCCTCCTTAGGCGATATTTCTCAGTTCCTGGACTCTGGGCTTTGGAAAATTTGTCTCGATCCCACCGGCGTCTGTACACCGGTCTTGATTTATTGAAATTGAGCTGGCCTCTTTGCATGTTCTCTGCTCCCGGTACACAGCGCATTCGGTGAATCATTTACGATTCCGGGAAACAGCTACCGAGAAAAAAAAACAGGGTACAAAAGATATCAAAGAAGAAAAATCATGTCACCTACAGAACTCCACCCCGGCACAAGGGGTTTCGCGGACGCGGCCTCCTACGACGCCTACCGGCCCTCGTACCCGCCCGAAGCGCTGCAGAGGTTCCTCTCGCATCTCAAGATCGCCGACTTCGCGCACGCCAACGTGCTCGACCTGGCGGCCGGCACGGGCAAGCTGACCGAGGTGCTGGCGGCGAGGCATGAGGGTTTCAACATCGTGGCCGTCGAGCCCCACGGGGAGATGCGCGCGGAGCTGGAAAGGAAGCGGTTGAGGGGGACGCAAGTACGTGATGGGTTTGCGGCCAAGTTGCCGTTGGATGAGGAGTGGGGTGACGCGTGCGTTGTCGGTCAGGTCGGTTCTCTTCGTCCCTTCTCCTACTTGGATCTTTTTGCAGGGGGATCATATGGCTGACGAGGTTTTTCGATGTAGGCTTTTCACTGGTCAGTTTGGCTATACGTGGGCAGGAGTACCATCACTGAAGGGATCATTGAAGGGATGACTGAAACATCTGTAGGTTTGCAAATGAGGATGCTCTCAGGGAAATCCACCGCGCCTTGAAACCGACGGCCGTCCTGGGTTTGATCTGGAACATCGAGGACTGTGAGTTCCTTCCCGCCGCCATCCCAAATTCTAGTCATCTTTTACGGGCGTAATAACGCATCACCAGACAACAAGCCAAAGCACTGGGAAGCCAGCACGCCCTGGGAACAAGCCCTCAACGAGCTTGTCTTCAGCCTCGGCACCGACGGTCAGCCGCGGTTCCGCGACTTCGTCTGGAAGGACATTTTCGACTGTCAGCTCGACCGCAACCCACTCAAGGCCGTCGCCGAGGTCGTCTTCGAGGGCGGCCGCAAGATGCCCCTCTTCAGCGTGCCCGTGGGCGAGGAGAAGGTGCCGTTCACCGTCTGGCTGACGCCCGAGGCGGTCTGGAACCGGATGAGGACGCTGAGCCAGGTGGCCGTGCTCGAGGGCGAGAGGGCGAGGGCCTTTAGAGAGAGTTTTGATGAGATTCTGGGGGGCGGGACGGTGGAGAGGAATGAGAAGGGTGAGGTTGCGCTGCATGGTGTTACGTATTTTGCGTGGACTTCGAGGTTGTAGGAATAAGCTGTGCGTAGTCATGGCCGGAGGGAGGGCGGGTTGGCGGCGTGAGGTTGGAATGGTGGGTATATATTTCTCTACTTGAAACAGCATTTTCGTTGGATGGGAATGTTTATCCGTCTGAATAGCGCCTTCTCATCTACAGTCGCCCTTTGTCCAGACCTTTCAATCCCACATGAGCCTCATCCGTCATTCCTTTAATCCGCAGAGATGTACATGACTGTCGCAGAATGTCAGTACAACATGAGGTAGAAACCCAAAAAAATTAAAGAAGTTCAAATTACCGTTGTTTCCTCTTACGAAGGCATCGCCGTATGCCCGCCTCTTGACACCGTTGACGTACTCCTCAGTCTTCTCCAGGGCGATGTTCATGTAGCCGTCTACGGACTGCAGCTCGCCTGCCATGACTGTCAGCTTGGTATCCACATCGACCAGATCAAATTATGCTTTTCATTGTCCGTGTAGAGCTGGTGAATGGGGCGTTGGGGGAAGATGAGACTACTCACCCTTGTAGACAACGCCCGAATTGAGCTTCACCGTGACGGGGTTTCCGATGATGTCGCCAAGGAAGCTGGAAGGGTCCTTGCCCTCGCCCTGGCTGACGTTTCCGTTCTCCATCGCGCAAGTCGTTCTTGTAACCTGAGAAAAAGGTCGTGGTTTCTAATTCGTGTTTGGCGGTGCTGGATGGTGAGTGAGCGAGTGAGTGAGTGAGTAAGGCTGATGGATCTCGGTTGGTTGACGATGTTTGAAAAATGCTGGCAGCTGGCACGCGAATGCCAAATGTGGGTCCGAACGGGGACGGAGACAGACACTGAGGTGAAGATATCTTGGGGCGCCAGGTCCCGGGGTGGTTCGCACTGTAAGGCTACCCGAGCGCCGCAGACCCCACGCCGCCCAGCGTGCAACAGCAGGTACAATTCCTGGTGGGGTTCTAGCAAATCAATCATTGCGGTCCTCTCTCTCTCTGTCTTTCACCACGGAAACACACCAGACCACACAGAACCAACCCCCAACACACAATGCTCGCCCCTTCTTTCCCCAGTCACATTGTCGTGATGTCCTCCTTTTTTGCCTTTTTGCTTTCGGCATAGCCTCCAAAATCCCCGGAACTCCGCTTGTTCAATAAGATTCCCAGTTGTCAGTTGGGCCCATTGCTATCCCTTTCGAAACTGCACAAACCTCCAAGATAGCCTCCGGAACATATCCCTGCAACCTTCATCGCATCACGATTTTTCTTCCCTCCTACAAACAATTGTCGTCCACCCATCATGGCGGACGCTGCCAAACCAAAGAAGCGCTTGCCCTTCAAGCCGACTGCCTTACGCCAAAAGTCCGCCCCCAAACCCGCCCAAAAGAGCGACGATGAAGACAACAACGATGACGGCTCCAGTCTCTTCAACCGCGGAGCCAGCGTCTTCGAGCAAGAACTACAAGAACAGGAACGGCGCATGAAGCGCAAACAGGCCCAGATAGAAAAAAGCACACAAGAGTCTTCTCCAGTCTTCGAGGAAAAATACTCATTTGGGGAAAATAACCAAGGCGACAGGTAATGCGAACCTCGTCGCACAATGCGCCGCCACCACTTCTCACAACCACTAACCCCTTCCAGCAGAGATCCAGACACCCCGCCGCCCTCAAAACGCTCTCGTACAAACGACGAATCCCCCGAATCCAGAATCAAGCCGTCGCCATCCAGACGCGCGGGCACCGAGACGCCGTCCAAGCGCATCACGCGCGCGGCGCACTCCCGAACACCGCGGAAGCAGGAGCCACTCCCCTCGAAGCCCGTCATTTCGATTGACGATAGCGACGACGACGAAGATGACATTTACGACGCCTCTCCCATCCACAAAGCAGTCCGCGAGACCTCGGAACGCGACGAGCCCTCGCCACTGGTTATCGACGATGACCCGTTCGAGATCGTCGAGGATCCCCGCGGCGCGGCAGGGGCGGGCGAAGACGACGATGACGATGAAATGGCACAATACGTACGGGCAGCCAAGGAGAAGGCCGAGAGAAAGGCTCGAGAGCAAAGCGCAGAAGCGAAGCAGACCGTCGATGTCTTTGTGACCTCGGAAATCCCAGGCGTCGATGCAAAACAGTTCCGCCTCACACTAACAAAGCCTCTTCGGGTTCTGCGCACCGCCTGGATTGATTTCTACAGACCCCGCATATCCCTCCAAGAAATGAGTGAAGTATTCCTCACCTGGCGTGGTCACAGGCTCTACGACCTCACCACGCTCGACAGCCTTGACCTCCCCGGCGAGTACCGCAAGTGCAAGGGCGAGCATGAGGGATTCAAGGATGACTGGAAGAACGTGCTCATGGAGATATGGACCCCGGCGCTATGGGAAGAGCACGAGACGCAGCTCGAAAGGCAACGCAGGCACGATCTCGGAGAGTATTCTGAGGACGAAGGGGAGGGCGGAGAGGGAGATGCGGTTGAGGTCGAGCCGGAGGAGAAGAAGATCAAGGTCCTTCTCAAGACCAAGACGGACGAGCCGCTCAAGACCTCTGTGCGTCCGTCGACTTCTATCGCGACGATCGTGGAGCTGTTCCGGAAGACGAGGAACTTGCCACCTGACGCGCCGATAAGGCTCATGTTTGACGGCGATGAGCTAGATGAGGATTTAACGGTCGCCGATGCCGATATTGACGACATGGACACGATCGAGGTCTACCTTAAGTGACGTAGTCCTCATGATTCGCGTCAGTCAATGTGTGTATGCGCCAGCGGCCATGGCCTTGTTTGCCGTGGTTCTCCTGCTAATTACTGGTATGCAGAATGGGGCGGGACTTATTCGAGATACCCTAGGAGTTTGAGCGTTCCTTACCTATCGAGAAAATTTCCGTTGAAATGGTCTACGAATACAAAAGTTTCTAGTCCCACACGTTTTTTGTTCGCCCTTCGTTTCCGAATGAATCTAATTTGGCTCCAGAGATGGCGTAGGATCATCTCGACCATAAAAAACGAAGCAGAGACGACCATCCGAACTCAAGGTGAGCCTGGCGGCCCTCTACTCCCTATGAAGCGAACTCTTTTACAGTTACATGCAAGCAGACGGGGCATTGCCAGCACCTTGAAGCTGCAGACTTGGCTCATTGACATGTCCCAGACAAGCAACAGGGCTCCAGCGAAGAGCATCCTCCTGTTCACGGCACGTTACTTTCGCAATTCGCTCTTCGAGCTGTCGCGTTGGTGACTTCACATCTCTACGACGTCTAAAGGCCCTTTTTTCCCCGATGAGTACAGCTGTCCAGGTCCTCGTATTCTCGCTGCTTCCGCCGAGCCCAAAAAAAAAAAAAAAAAAAAAGGAACAAAAAAAAGTTTTCTGGCACGCAGGAATTCGCCCATAGACAATGGCGGTTGTCGCCTCGGCACAACACATCAAATTTCCATCATCCTTGGCTAGATCCCGGGTCATAGGAGATATGCAGTGCTAGAGATGTCAGTGTCTTGGAAGTTTTGACAAGTTCATTCATGCTCGGCCTTTCATGAACAATGACCTGTCATTCCAGACGGGAGCGTCAGCTCGTGGGGCGCTTCCTTTAGAGTCTGTAGCCTCCATTAGCCGTTGAAATCAAACGCTGGGAGAGACATTCGCCCCGAATCGGAATCTTTAGGCAGCAGCGGCAATTACCTGCATCGTCGCAAACTAACCAAAGACGTTTGCGACGAGCTTCCGGTCGTCCCACATCGACAACCGTGGCTGCGCATACAACAGAGCGCAAACCCGCGTGATGTCGAGGATTGGGAGCATTCGGTAGCGGAGCACTGTGTCCCTTTCAGCAAGCCCTTATCGAAGGTCCCCGAGGGGATCGTGTTTTTCCGATACTTGGCTCGAACAGGTGTGCGAGAGGGCAAGCAATAACGAGAGCTCTCACAAGTAACCTACGCATAACTTCCTGACCGGGGACCGTCGCCAGTTTGCGTTTGGGACAGACACAAACATGCCAGATAATGTGCCAGAGATTCTAAACCATGCTCGTACAACAAGAAGAATAGTGTGATGCTTCGCGACCAGCAACTTCTTTGTGGCTTTGGGAAGAGTCTACTGCCGTACGACCATGGAGTCTTGCGCCCAGCTGGGGAGGCAGTAGGCTAAGATGTGTGTGCGCGAGCAAAGTTCCCATGGCATTGCAACCTCATGCTATGTCTGGTAATTGCGCGGAAGAAGATCAAGATACCGCCGACGCTGTTTTTCCCGGGCTTCTTCAGCGATGGAGAGACATCGAAGGGGTGGGGGTCGAATTCGTCACGGAGCTTATTGTCGCCCGCCACCGCGCTGATGCGGCCAACATGGTTGATCCTTATCTAAACACTGGCGAACCTGTTCCATTCACGTGTTTCCGCTCCTTCTTCGAAAGGCCTTCGACTTCTCGTGGCTCTGACTCACGGGACAGATGCGGCCATTGATGCTCGCCAGGGCGATGTGTTGTTCACTCATGGGATAACTCCGCGGCAGAGGCGACGCTCAACAGTCAGAGTTGGACAGAATCGACGTCCCCATTTGCATCTCCGCAGCCATCTCGCCCGAGGCTCTCAATGTACTCTCGCAGCTTACAAGTCTGGAGGACTTCATCCCGTTGTCCAGCCCCTCAGCACGTCGAGCTTACATCATCGAGCCGATCAACATAACTCTTGGCTTGCCGAAGTAATTGGATCAGAACGGCTTAATCGGTGAATTAACGAATGATCGGAACTGGGGACTGATATCGCACATTCATCTGTTCCCTGCTTGCCGCGGCCGCTTCGCCAGATGAGGACGCACGGGTCGGCTTTCGCGGGGCGTTGAAATTCGACGATGTGAAATCAAGTTTCGTTCGATTGAAGGAACTAGAAGCCATCATCGACGCGTCTCAATACTCAGTAAATGGAGAGGAACCAGTATTGTTTTAGGCCTGTGAAATTAAAAGGCCGGGCTTTTGCAGTGGTGCAGCGGGCTTCGTCGTAGAGGCCAACGAGAGGCAGGCGGCAGAGGACAGATGACTCCAATTTCTCGACGTCAGTCAGGTGGGCTATCAACCTCGAAGAATTCCATGCGCCTTAGGTTTCTCACACTCTGTCCCCGACTCTTGTCATCCCCATCTAGTGAGTATACTAACAGAATCAGCACTCCATAACTAGGAATGCTTTCTCTAGAACGAAATGAATCGAACATAGGCAATAATACTCTAGACCATCGAACACGCCAGACTCGTCAGCATATCACGCCTCTGTGAAGTAAAAAGAATTTTTTACGGTAAATTCCATCTTTCCAGGAAGCAACAAGCACTTATTAATGCCGGGAATCGAGTTCGCACATATGGCGAATGGCATGAGGCACAAAAGTGGTTCCCACAGTTGCCGTACTGCAATTGCGGGATATGAACCATCGCTAGCATGTATCGCTCACCAATACCCCCCCTATGCTCATCACGACAGCACACTAATGCAGCCAAATCTTTCTAAGCTTTGTCTCAAGACGTCTTCGGAGGTGGATACAGAATCTGGTGCACCGCGCGTCGTCTCGACATGGACCTGCTGCTTCGTCAGGTCCGTTATTTTGGTCTCAAATACCCTACAAGCGACAGCAGATGACAACATTTTGAACTAGCTGATTGAGCCGGTTGAACAGAGGCAACCCGTGGATGAGGACATCCACCGGTATGGCCTTCGTAGGGCGAGAACCGACTCGTCCTGGCACGACATGACCTCAGCACCATTCTCCTGCAATGGCTGGGAGATGTCCCTTGGTCAACGCGCATTCCTTATCGGTGGGATATGGCAGAGAGAAATTCTGCAGGCAAATTCAAAGTCAGCTCAAGACTTTAGCTATAAAAATAGAGAATTAAGATCCGAGGACATCTCTGCGGGTGTCAAGAATTACAACATTGCGGGAAGCTTAGACAAGTGGGACCTACTCATGGCTAAAAAGTGCATCAACACATCGTCATCACCGTGAGACAGAAGAGGAAAGGAAAGCACGGGTGGCTCTTAAGAAACATTTGATTAGGTTAGACAAAGCCACAAGGCTTGTTGGCAGACGGACAACAAGCAGACTGGCGTATTCATACCAAAACACATCCCTGGGCACGGCCAACTCTAAGCTGGCTTGAGGTCATGTCTCGAGATCCTCGCCTACTCATGTCTAGCACAGAACTTCAAAAACGTGAAAAGGCGCGCGCACTGGCGGCAACTTTGACACCCGACACTTAATCACACCATTGGAATTTCGCAAAACGACCAGCAGATTCTGTCTCGGCAGTGAAACCTTTCGGGAGTCTACAAATGGCGGGCCGTGAACCGAAACTAAGTTGGCCGATACGAAAAGGGGCATGGTCAATACAACATCATGTTGGCTGACACCCATCGCATGGCTACCTTGAAATCTTCGCCTCTTGTCATCCTCATCCAGTGGTTATGTCAAAGTTGGACGGTCACGCTTGGTCGCTGCGGTCTGTCAGCCCTGCTAAGACGGATTGTGCGTGTCTGAAACCAACTCATTTTTACGGTTCAGAATCAATTCCTATATTCTTTTCAAGTACTAGGATATTGATGAATTTTAACCAGTCTGACGAGAACTCGGCATATGCGTTCATTAGAAAGACCCATCTGACAAATCAACCCGCGCCGCCGCGAAAGAGTGCTCATGCCAGGAATTTTCACTTCACTTGTACTGTACAGTGTGCCTAAGTCCTTCCAAGCAATCTTTCGACGATGTGTCGATTCTCCCTTCTGCGTGTATCAACGAAAAGGCTAATTATGTCTTGGTGTGGTTGCAGGATGACACCCACGGCGATGGTGCCGGTGCTTAGCATACGGTATGATCCATTCATCTTTCGCCACGTCCTGTGGCAATCCTTTCCGTATGGTTCTTCCGAACGTGACGCTGACAAGGCATACACCGACGTGCAACCTCAACCGCCCTAGCACGTATATCCGAGAGTATCTATCTTCCAAGTAAGATCCAACATCTTCGCCAAACTTCCCTAAGCCTTATTCTATTCCGAAGTCAATCCTCATGAGGAGATTATGGCCTCACCTGTGCAACCTGAACAACATCCATACTCGCAAAACTTGATACCTCGTGAACCACCCTTCAATCCGACCGATACATCACACGAATAACTACAAAAACATGTAACACAGGGTATTCTCTGGTCGTCAATGACCTCACTACTGATCCGGTCCTCATTAGCTGATGGGTACAGTTGTATGTGATGGTTGTGTGGTAGAAGTAGCGCACACAAGTCGATCGCGACGAAGACATTGATAGCCCCAGCTCCCAGTTGATAACGCCAGCCTCACACGTACAAAAGCCATCCAATTCACATGGCCTCGGTTGAAGTCACGTATAGAATACAATTGAGCAAGACTAAGTCTAAGTTCATAGTACTTTTATATATATTCGGGCGTGGTATACGCCATGCTAAAGATACGCATCTACCCAAAACCCAGTCCGATGCGAGACGAAGCCGCCTTCCTCAAAAAGAACTCCGAAGCCCATTTTCAGTACTCCTTATTATGCAACTATACCTTTCATCAGGTTCCATTACTGCTTCTCGTTCAAGTCCGCATCGCGCTTCGCGTCGATCGGGTTGGGCTTGATCTCCTCTCCACTCTGCTTTTCCCTCGCTGAAGACGACTCCGAAGGCTCGATGTCGTCGGTCATGACGCCGGGGGTGGTCTTGCCCTTGTGGCCGTCCTTGAAGTAACCGTGGATCTCCTCGGAGAACAGGTCGTGATCCTCCCAGACCTCGGGCTCCTTCTCGCCCTGCTGGGCTTGACGCTCCTCCCACTCCTTGCGCATGTCCTCGATCTGTGCCTTGTGGTCCTTCTCGGCGTCGTAGTACTTGCCGACGCCGCGGATGCGCTCCCAGAGACTGAGGTGCTCCGGGTGGACGGCGACACCGTGGTACTCGTGCTCCCTGCCGCTGCGGATGTAGGTCCAGCGGCGCTCCTGCTCCTTCAGGTCGAGGCCGGTGGTGTCGGGGAGGAAGAGCCAGGTGAGAAGCATACCGGCGAGGCCGAACCAGGGGACGACGTAGAACTTGGTCTGGGTGTCGATGTAATTATACAGAACGGAGGCGAGGAGAGCGCCAGCCTTGCCGATGCAGGCGGAGAAACCGTGGGCAGAAGCGCGGATAGGTGTGGGGAAGACCTCACCAGCCACCAGGAAAGTGACTGAGTTGGGGCCGAACTGGTTGAAGAAAGAGCTGAGGAAGTACATGGCCTGGAAGGCCTTGATGCCGGCGGGGCTCGTGTAGTATTCGTAGTTGAAAGCGGGGATGACGAACATGATGAAACACATCAGGAAACCGACCTGCTGCATCATCTTACGGCCGTATAGCTTGTTGTCGATGAAGAGAGACGCGAGGTAGTATCCGGCGAGGGAGACGACGACGTTGATCAAACTCCACGTCCACTTGGTCAGGAGGGAGTTGGGGCTGCTGGAGATGACGGAGATGAACTGTCCTTGGAACAGCTTGTTTCCGTAGAAGAAAACGTCGTTGCAGAACCAGGTGCCTGCGGTGGCGAGCAGACGGCCGCCGAAGTGTTGGCAGCAGTACTTGAGGGCGTTCACGTCGTAACCGGTAACGCCCTGCTTCTTCTTAGCAAGCGCGAGCTGCTGGTTCGCGCGAGGCATCTTCCAAATTCTGTAGTAGACGAGCCACAAAGTGCCGATAGCGGGTAAGGCGAAAGAAATGCGGAACGTGTACTGGGCGGCAGTCACCGAGTACGGGGGATCGCCGGAGCCGCGGTTGAAGATGACGAGCAGAACGATGAGGATGACCTGGTTGACGAATTGACCCCAACCCTGCATCAGGAAGGCCATGGTGACCTTGCGGCCACGGTGAAGACGATCCTCGCGGGTTGAGAGGCGACCAGCGGTAACGGAGTTCTCCATGGAGGAGGTGGCAGTGATGGGGTATTCTCCTCCGACACCGAAACCGTAGAAGAAGAGAGCCCAAGCGTAGAAGATGACCCAGCCCTGGAGAGTGCTGGCCCAGGCTCCAGTCAATAGCAGGAGACCGACAAACATGATGGCGGCGTCCTGAATCAAACCCCAGCGACGGCCAATCCAGTCACCAATAACCTAGAACATGGTCAGATCTCAATCTTCGAGTCGCGAATGGTGTGTGAACTTACACCAACGGCAGCCTGTCCAATCATGATACCGACAATCTCGAGATAAGTGACAGATGCAACCCAGTTCTGACTGCACACAGCATGCGACTTCCAGCACGAAGGCCATGCAGCCTGGAAGAGAGGCTCCAAATTACCGATTGAGAAAAGGACGTAACCCTCGAGACCGAGACCGGCACCGGGAAGAACGGCATTGCGGAAGTACCAGCTCACGGGCGAAAGAGGATCCTTCTTCATCATCTCGCCAGTGGATTTGAGCTCCTTGGCGGCCTCGGCCTTGTCGACGGCAGTCACGAAGCCAATGCGCTTCCGCAAGGGCAGGTCAGCCCAGTAGACACCCTCGGGGGTATAGGAATCGTCGGGGCGCGTAATGTGGCTGAAGATCTGGCGCTCATGCTCGGTGGTGTACTCTCGGGGAAAGTCCTCGATCTCTTCACCCGTCTCCGGGCCATGAGGCACGGGTATCACGCCAATCGGCGCGGAATGGCGATTCGGCATTGTGAAAGACGACAACTACCTTGGGCCGTGATAGAAGATTGGCTGGAGACGACCCGGGTAGGTTGACGGCAACAGTAGGTTCGTCGACGTCTGAAGACAGACGAGGGCGGTTGTGGTATATAGGTATGTCTCGCAGGGGCGTTGCGAGGAGACAAAAGCAAAACCTTGAGACTATGGGACGGCGAGCTCAGAACAAGGTTCACCAGTCGAGTGGTTCCTTGCTTTGCTAAAGAAAGCAAGGCGAATAGGGAAGTGGTACGAGGAAGAGAATCTTGGCCACGGCGAGGGAAGGAAAAGAGAGTCGGGATCAACAGCCAAGGGGGACGGGAGCAGATATAAGCAAACTAGATCCTGGGATGGGTTGGTGGGTTCTCTCTTTCTCATCAAGCGGATAGCATGTTCGAGTCTGTCTCGCCTCACGACTCCAGTTCTACAGAAGTCTTGGCCTTGGTGGAAACTGGCGAACACCGGCTCTGGCCAGTCTGCGTTGAGAATTGGAACCCGTGCTTGGCGGACGGCGGGCCAACTGTTCAACGAATGTGCCGACAGGTCCCCTGCTCTGGATCTGCGTCTGGAGACTCCGAGCGACTAGGCTCGAATCTTTTTCCAGGTTGGGTGACCGAGGGAGACTCAAGCTTGAAAGTGGACCACAGAGAAGGGGCTTTCTAACGAGAACAAACGATAACAGTAATCGAAAAGCGTGTTAATACAGGAATTAAGCGCGTTGGTGCCGGGTGATTTCGATGGACGAAGAAAAACCCAATGGACGGGGCAACGATGCGGACGGCAGCGAACACTAAGAGAGAGTATCTCTATGTAGGGTGTGGCACTCCGCCCACTTACACACCCCACTGGGGGTTGGTCCGGGATCCAGGACATAGCATGGGATGGCAGTACATTGGCGGTGGTAGCATCCGTAAGTATCGAAGCTTCAAGTACCTTTGTACCGTGTGGGCAGAAGGGCAAGAGCTGACGAGGATCCAAAAGGACCCTTTGGTATGACTTGGAGCTTGCCTCCCGTTTCGCCGTCACCTCGGACGCAGACTCCACTCGGTAGTGTGATCAAGTGGACTTGAACGTGGGCAATGAGGTATGAGGCGAGAGGGACGCCGTTGAGGGCGCCGGCAGCCACAGGAACAAGAACTCATACATTACGCTTTCGTAGTGGCCGAGGCATATGGCGGGAATACCAACATCCAGTATAGATAATAGAAAAGCAATCAAATGGTAACGAAGGGAAGGATTTCAACTGCGGTAAACCCGAAAACTGTGGATCATACTAAATCTACATCACCTGGTTGGGCCAAGCTGGTTCAAACCGCACCAGAAAGGAAAGACTGTGCGAACAGGCACAAGGCACAGGTCGGTCGGCCGAGCCAAGGAAAGCACCGAGCCCGGGTGAGGAAAGTACGTACATCGCATTACCTCACTAAGTTCAGCTAAGCTATCTTCGTAACTGACCAACCGCCAGCCAGAACTTTCTCTCCGGTATAACGCGGCCAGCTTCGACAGCAGTCGTGAGACGTTCCTGTGCTCTACACGAGTATTGCCATTTTCCAGACCGAAGTCGATGGGCCAGAGACAAGAAAGGCAGAATATTTGAACACACCTCCGGTGACCGAACATCACAACAAGGCAGTCCCCTCCCCGAATCCTCGTTTTTAGAAACGTGGTACTATGGTATATGTGAACAGACACTCCCAAGCCCCATGCTCAACGCTCGTAGCAACAACACTGACTCAGCTTTGCTTCGGTCTGGCCCAATCTCCCCGTCCCTTGGCTGCTGAAGCTCCCCAGAATTCCGCCCTGCACGCGACACAAACGTAACGGAGAACAAGCAAAGACAGAAAAGCTACTACGTACACTACCTTACCTTAGGTACCTCATAGATCGACTTGGATCCACCCATAACCCAGCGCGAACCAATTCCTTCTCATGCCTGGTGATGTTCTTTGCCTTAGGTTGCTTCCCCATTAAAAGGGAAAGGAAAAAAAGGTGCCCCATACCTATCCCTGGCGGTACCTTGCCCTTCGTAACGAGAAAAACATTGCCCATGGGCGAGCTTAAAGGAATTACGTCTCAGCAAAGAAAAAAAGAGACGGCGAACCACCTTATCATCGACCATCGAAACGCGGGTCTGGCCAATCACGTCCTTTGAAACGAAAACGTGCCAGATCTATTGACTCCCAGCGAACCCGCACTTCCGGCATGGCCTACGATCGCGGCCGCGGTTGCGTGAGGTTGCGTTTGATGAGGATTTTTTTTTGGTCGCGAAATCCTCGTACGGGCAATTCCTTGTGCGAAGAGGGAACATCCAGCAACGTCCACTACATCCATTGCCATGTCCCGCTAAAACTCACATCGCCAAGCCCGTGAAAATTTCTGCTGCTAACCGCTGCCAGCAACTGCTCGCGTGCTCGTTTTCCTCATTCTCATTCGCCAAGGCGCCAAGCCCGACTGATTTTCCCAAGCCACGCACATTGGCAAAGCTTCTTTGCAACGTCCTCTCTCTTCTTTCCCTTCCTTTTTTCTTGCCTTCATTCCTCCCCTTGTCTGTCTGACTGTCTGAATGTCTGATATATGGTGCTGGTGCTGGTTGCCCTGCAGTTTTGCCCGACCCTAGCCGCCCACGCCGAGAGAGGCTCACTCACACAAGAGAAACATCAGCCAAAAAGAAAAGAGAAAAGAGGGGGGGAGGGGGAGCTGGTGTAAGAGACGCATTTCCTGATAACTCATGCAATGTCGTCAGTATCGGGGGGAAAAACGCTATGTGCATATAAGACGAAGATTGCCCCTGAATCAATGGCTGCATGATCCGAACTTTGCCAACACCACATCACCATCACACCAGAAGGAGGCCACCAAGCACCAGCATCACGCAGTTGAATACCCCGCCTTCTTCCTTGCTACGTTCTTTACGGTTTGTGAGCATCAAATAAGCAGTGGCAATGTCTTGAGATCCTGAGATTTCTTTATTTAGCTTCAACTCGACGAAGGGCACGAGTAGGTTGTATATAGAACACAAGAAATCGTAAAAGCAGTCAGCGGTAAGGCCACATTAGTAGATTGCATAGTTCTCTTGCTGCCCCTTGTAGTTGGACGTGTCATTTTCCCTTGCCCCGACGACTGTCACAGGTGAACAAGGCACGCGAGATGATGTGGCTCAAGTTTTCCGACATCTGACAACTCTTCAAGAGACCATCCATATCTCCCTCCTCTGAACTCACCCGTGCAAGCAAACACTTCTTCTCCCCTCTGAATTCTCCAATTCATATTTCAACCCATTCCAAGAAAAGCTTCTCCCACGGGAATAGCAGGCCAAGACAATGCGGAGGAGATGGACCGGACCATGATCGTCCGTGAGCCAGCCGTGAGTGCTCCTGCGCGTTCTTTTTTGGGGAAAATGACAACCTTCGCTTGACACTTCGGACGACTCCAGCCTCAGCTACGGTATCTGGCTTAGCTGGCTGTTTTGAGTCCTACTCCCGTGACTCCAATAATGTTTTTGCCACATATAAACAACCCGCAAGTGAAGGGGGGTCCCAAACCCACACCTCCTTCATTGCCATTGCCAAGACCGCGCTTGAGAAAAGGGCGTCCGAGTGCCCATCTGTGACACGCTCAGCCTTGGCTGTTAGTTATATCATCGCTGCCGTCATTCTCAAAGCTGTAGCGGGCAGTCGTGTGTGGTTTTGATCCACGGATCTACGACTGGTCTATTCGATCTAGATGGGCTGCCAAGACCCGAACATGAACAAGAACATCGTCAACGTGGCCACATCCTCGTCGCCTGGCCATGCCGAAGAACACGGCTGGTGACTGCTGGTCCTCGACGTTTCAGCGTACTATATACCGAAAAAGAAGGATCTGAGTGGGATACATGGTTCACAGCGTCACTATTGCACATTATGTGAAAACCGATTTCGGTCGTTGGAAACCCCTTTCTATTCCCCCCCATCCGGCGGCTCTGAGGGCTTTTGCAATAGAACTTGGTCTAGGACAAACGCGACATCACGCAGGACGTGAGTGAGTTTTCCCAAGGTAAATCTGAGAGAATTGCCGTTTCCCACACACACACACGAGATAAAGCTTCTCACATCGCGATGGCCAAAGCTATCATAATCCACACAGGGCGAGGGTGTATATTGAGCTGAGCAAACAACACACGAGTTGAGGACGGAATGGTGCTGTTTATCGCCGTTGGCAGCTTCAATCTTGACAACATCTGTATTCAGTCTTTCTTTTTATGTGAGGGCTTTTGATTTTGGTTCAGCCGTTTTGAAACCCCCCTCTCCCCTCTGCTCTTTGCGGTCGAAAATATGGACCAATACAGTAGACCAGATAAAAGGTAAAATATGAAGAACCATGCCCTCCTCGTTCTCTTCGGCGCATCGGTACTTTTAAGATAAAGCCATGAAAGCTCAATCGCATCGTCAAACCCGGCGCCTCAATGAGTGTCCCGTCCCACTCAGATAATACAACTCGGCGGCCGCCCAACCACCTGTCCATATCCCGACGCATCTGTGAGGAGAGAGCCTAGATTGTATAGGCACATAACGAATATAAAAGAGGAAAAAAGTAAGGAAACAAACGGTCCAGAGTGGTGGTGATGCGCGTAGTCGCCAAAAGAAAATTAAAACGCGCGGACAAACGAAAGTTGGCATGCAAGACGACGCGAGATGCTCACCTCTGCTCTGCTCTGCATTGCAAATGTAACAAGAAAGATAAACCCAGCTTCATCCCTCGGTGCCTCAGTCTCAACCCTTCCTTCACCAGCGGCCTTAACAATTCAACCATCCCATTATCCCATAAACGCCATAGCCATACCATCCCACACCAACTCAAGGAAAAGATGCAGTCTGCGTTGTCGCTGTGGTCCCACGTAACGCCTCGCTGTCGGAAAACCGATTGGAAAAAAAAAAAGAAAAATATGTTCCATATGTGTTGGCTGCTGCGTTGCCTAGTTGTCTTGGGCTTCGGCCACAGGTGAATCTAGCAACCCTCGTCTACAGCGGCTCTGTTCTATTGAGGATCCAAGAGACCGGACCTTTCGAATGGTCGAGGGGTGGGTGCCTCGTCTGCAACATCCTCTCGATTTGCTGGTTTGGGGGTCTCATCGACATCTGGGGCGAGAGTCTTATCCTCAGAGCTGGTGCCACTGTCCGGCGGTGTGCGGGTTGCTGGCAGAGTTTCATAGGAAGGCATATCAATCTCCTTCGAAGGTGTTACAACCTGCGTGATGGGCTCTGGTGTGCTTTCCGAGCCAAGTGTGACACTATCGTGGCTGTCGGCTCTCATCATCTCGATACCGAGCTTTGAGCTTGGAAGAAGCGGCTTGCCTCGGAAAAGCTTCTCTTTGTTTAGGCCGAGCTCTTCGTCCTCGTCGTCGGCGGATTCGGTGCCCTCGACTTGTCGCTTCTCCATATGCTCTTTCCTGGCCATCAGCTTGTCGACAGAGTGTTGGGGCATCGCCTTTCGCGAGTGCTCCAGCTGCCCCGGCGCGGATTGCTGTGTCAAAAGCTGCGGCAGCATCTTCGGGGAGGTACTTAGTTGCGTGGCTTCGTCTTCCCGTATTCCCAACCCGCCCTCTTCCCAGTCTCCCGTTGCCTTTCGACTGATAACTACAGGCACATCATCCGTGGAGACCGACTCAGAATCACCGAAAAGGCTAGAACTAATGGAATCTTCACGACTAGATGTGACAACGCTGCTCCCCGGACGTCCTGCAAATAGCGAGGAGCTCGAAGTTGGACTGTCGTCTGTTCGTGAGCTTGCCTGACGAAGACCAGATGGAATTGGATGAGGCAAAGACAGGGACATGGAGTAGTTCATGCCAGGGGATTCCGGCTTCCATTGGCAAAGATTCTTCAAGACTTCAGTCAACTTGGAGCTTGAAATGGGTTTCTCGATCAAAGAGTCGAAGTAATGAGGGGCCTGAAGTTCCTTCAAGTAAGCCGTAATGGCAACAATGGGCGTGTGGGAATTCGTGTTCCTCGTCTCCCGAATCATCCGAGCCACATCAGCGCCATTAATCTGAGGCAGCCTGTACTCCAAGAAGATGATGTCAAACTTGATCTCGCTCATGGCATATCTGACAGCCTCGGAGCCATTTGCCACAGAGATGGTTCTGCAACGTAGCTTCTCCAGTAGCTTCTCCATGACCATGCGAGAGACAGGATGGTCCTCACAGATCAACACGTCCAAGGGTCGGAACATGGGTCCTCCGTCAAATGCAATCTGCGAAAGGCGACGGGAGCTTTGGCGGCGACGTTGAACACGAAGTAGAGCGCTGTGCTTTTCACCCTCATTGTCAGATGAGGATGGCGACATGTCAAACACTTGACTCCGGCGGTTCCGATGATGAGCCAAGACATCCGAGGTAATGGGACTGCCCTCATTAGACCCAACTGTCAGTGATCTCGACCTGCTTGTTGAGGCTTGTCTGGGTGTCGACACCAGCTTCTGCGGCGACAGGGCAAGAGGTGGCGGCGGTCCCGCTCCGCGACCCTTTACCGGAGAGGCGGCTGCACTTGTCGCTGCCTTTTGTAAACTTGGCGGAACCCGAGGTATATCAAGGGAGGCTGGCTGGTGGGCGTTCGATTGTTGCGAGAGGCTCGATGAGTTGCTGGATGCCTTACGTCTGCTCTCGTTTCCCTGGCCGGCGACGAAGGAAACAAGGAGAGGCGAAGAAGGCTGAGAAGCACGACTTGGAGACGAGGCAGCATGGCTCAGTCCAGATGGCGACTGCGGGCGATTTTTCGCACTCGTAATGGTCCGTTGAACTGGATTTGCCAGAACTGGGCTGTGCTCGAGGGAGGGGCCAGGTGACGTGACACTTCCCCCGGGGCTAATGACCGTTGGCTTGCTCTGGGACGCCAGTGCCTCTGCCCGGAGCTTCTGAATAACATCCTTATTGGCCTTCTCTAAGACGGGGAGGTTCTTGAAGGTGAAGCTACCGAAGTCGTCGGAAACCACGGGCTCACTAAGGCGTCGACTCTTCAAATCTCTAACGTGAGGAGGTATGTGGAGGGGCATAAGGTTGCGTTTAATCGAGTTGACTTGGGATCGGACGCGAGAAAGAGCATCGTGCGGCCGATCGGGATACTCGGATCCTTGGCCAGAAACAGGGGGTGACATTTGATCTTCCATCTCCTCTGCAAACGATTGAAGAACGGCTCCACGAGCGTCAAAGTATTCGGTATCCTCGGGGTGCTCGAGTTGAGGGACGAATTGTGCCTCATCCTGCAGGAGTGTTTCCCAATTAATGCCCTCAAACCAAGGATGCGCTCGAATTTCGTCGCCGCCCGACGGAAACTTGTCCTCGCGGTTGGCGCCTAGTCGGGATTGAGGCTCCATACAGAGTAACTTATTGATCAGGTCTTTGGCTTCCTCAGAGATAGGTTCACATTCGTTCTCGTCGGGCCATTGAATTTTGCGGGCCAGGATGTTTTCGAAAACTTCTTCCGCCTCGCCAGCGTGGAAAGGAGGAAATCCGTAGAGGAATTCAAACATGATGCAACCAACAGACCACCAATCGCTCGTCTCGTCTTGCTTTTCGCCTTTGATGGTCTCGGGAGCCAGATAGTCTGGCGTTCCCACGAAGCGACGGTTCGTATCTTCTGGGTCAAAAAGGGCCATCGGTGGCGGCATCATCGAGGATTGAGGGGGCGTGCTCTTGCCCAGGAAGTCGACGCTGGACTGTGAGCTTACTTGCTGGAGATTTGCCATGTCAGGAGACGCTTGACCTTCTCTTCCATCTTCATGGGCTGGCGGGGGGTTCTGCGCCTGTGTGTTTGTGCTGGGATCGTAGTCGTTCAACGAGAAACTGTTGAGCATGCGAGTTAATGTCTCGCTACCGCCACTGTCGCTACGATGACTAGAAACACGTCGCGCTTCCGAGCCGCCCAGAGCGAAGTACGAGGGCAGTCCAGAACTCGATCCAGTATCAGGGGTCATTTGTGGTGTCACGCTGGGCGAGTGTGCACGACCGTGTAGATCCAGCGATGTAGAGCGTGACGAAGCCATAGACGCGGAGCGGGCAAAAGGGCCTGACTTGAGCAGGTCGGGCGTGGGATCGGCATTCTGACTATTGAGCGCGCGCTTCTGCCGCCCAACGAGACCCATCCGAGACAATCCGAAATCCGTGAGTTTTAAGTGACCTTTTTGATCGATGAGAAGGTTGTCTGGTTTGAGATCGCGATGGATAATGCCTCGGGTATGGAGATGCTCTACGCCAAGCACGACCTCACCAAGGTACTTCTTGACCCAATCTTCTGGTAAACCCCCGAGAACTTTGATGAGAGAGGCACAGTCGCCACCATTCAAATATTCCATGACCAGATACAAGTAGTCCTTGCTTGAGAACGTCCAATAGAGCTTGGCTACGAAATCGCTCTGGCCTTGCCACATCATGATGGCACGCTCAGCCTTGACATTTCCGACTTGGTTCTTGGCAACCATGTCGGCCTTCTTTAGCACCTTGATCGCGAAGTATTCGCCAGTCGACTTCTTCTTGGACAAATAAACGCTGCCAAAAGCCCCTTTGCTGATGGGCTTGATAATTTCAAAATCTTTGATGGAAGGGGGTGCTGGTCGAGCTTGTGGCGGGGGCTGGTGAGCTGTCATTCTGGGAGAAGGAGGCCCCTTCATGACGAATTCGGACATGGCAGCGGACGACTGCCTGCGGTGGTGATTAAGGGGCAGATGAGCAGGTGAACTGAATTCGCTGCCAGGAAGCAACGGGGATGCTTCGGGAGAGGTGATGCCATCCTGCGGAAAAGGGAAGTTTCGCGGTTTCATAATCCTGAGTGGGGACGAAGGCTGGTTACTGCGTGATGGTGATTCTTGCCGGCGAGGTGAGGACGTCCCAGGCAAAATAATACTCCGACGATGGTGCTGCCGAGCGCTGGCAGCCCGACGAAGATCACCAAATTCCGAGATTGGGGAGTCGGTTCGCGGTGGTTGTCTGGAAGCCACGGATGACGATCGAATGCTTCCGTCGCTGTCACCGTTGTCGCTCTCGAATATCAACGATTCCCGCCTCGACTCGCGAGCTGGGCCAGCGGCATTGATTACCCCCAAGTTTGATCGCGGCGTGGGGCACTCTCTAGGGCTGCTCGAACGCGTTGACTCCACGAAAGAAGTCGGTCGGCGTCTGTCGAGACTATCAGTTAGACTGGCGCTTTGTAAAGCAGCTGCCAACGCAGATGGGTTTTCGAAAGATCCCTGGAAAAAGAGCTGGTCGTCCTGAGCAGGTGTAGTTCCCTCTTCTTCATCTTCGGTCGAGTCGCTCAGTCGGCCGGCAGCAATCCTAGCTGCTTTGCGCATGGCCTCGTCGATGCAGTCCTGAACAATGACGGCAAATTCGATCCTGATGCGCTCAGCGTACTCGATAATTTTACGGTGTCTGAAGACTGCCTCCACTTTTGTTTTGGCGGCTTTTTCGGTGTCGGCGCAAAGTAGAGCGAGGCCATGCTCTTGTTCGAGGGTGTTGGTACTAGGCGACTGCCATTGCATAACCTGCGAGATCCGAGATTCTGACTGAGGTGATTGCGTCCTAATCTCACCGGGATTCTGAGAGGTAGCTTCCTTGACTGCAGGCGTGCTGATTTCAATAGCGGTGTCGCAAAGATCGAGCAAAAGCTCCACGATCCTCGCCTGCGGTCGTCTGATGGCGAAAGATCGGCCTCGGACGTGGCCGAAGCCACCCTGTCTTTCCCGTGATTGGGACACCGAGCTTCCAGGAGAAGATCCAGCTGATGGGGGAGGTCCAATGAGCATACCCTTGTACTCAGCAGCGGGGAGCGAGAGCTGGTCGCCCGCCATTGACCGGCTTTGGCGCGCCTCGAGGGCATCAAGAACTTTTACAATCAAGTTTCGATGTTCTGTCAGACTGTCTTGCGCCATCTGTACATCCATCTCTGCCCTGTGCTCTTGCAAGCATAGATCGGTGTGTTTCTCGAACCACCACGGCGAAATCTGGCGCTCACATATGCGACACAGAACCGGCAAAGGGGGAGGGTGGTTTTCGGGATCGTCGACGCCGGACTCGGCGAGCTGTGTCAGGTAGCTGGCAAGGACCTCGGCACCAGATCCAAGCGAGTCGGCGATGACCGAAGGCAGGTCGATCTTGATCTCTCGAGGCGCGATATAAGGTCGAATCATCCACATCGTCTGAAGAGCGAAAGGTTAGCTAGTTGAGTGTTTCCTCAAGGCGGCAGTACTCACATGGCTCTCTCCTCCGGAAACCCCATCGTAAACCATGATGCCCTGGGCTTCCAGATCTGTCGTACTAGGACCACGCTCCTCGGCCTCACTTGCTTCCGGGTCTTCAAGATCCTCGAGAGGAAGCAGTTTGGACAGCGGACCCAAAGCCACAGTAAAACGCACTCGCTGACTCCGCGAATCGTCTGACTTCATGGACTCAACCATATCGGCAAAAACTGTCTTATTGTCGCTGACTATCAAGTCGGTTATCGAGGTGCCTTTGACCGAGTCGGGTTGAGTGCCGATAACGTCGGTCCATGACGGGCTGACCCATCGAATGGTGCCGTCAAGGTTGAGGTCGACAATTACGTTCAGAGTCTGCTCGGCAGCCTCACGTAGTTCCTCGCGTTCCTCGCGTATGTCTTCGCTAAAAGATCGTTCCATGACACCGGCTTGTGACCGCAGAGAGGTCACAGCCGGAGGCGCCAGCATGTTGGGTTGTGGTTCCATGGTTGGAGAAAGATGGGCGACTTCCCCGGTTGTGACGATACCATTGACCGGTTTGGTCCGTCTCGGCGAGCGAGTGCTGACTGTAGGGGTGTTGTTGGAAAATCGGGCGAAAGAATCTCAAGGCTGCAGCGTTGTCGGAGAAAGTTTCCAGCCCGGACACACGATGTGAGCCAGGCTGTCTGGCAAGGGGCCGAGACTACAGACAAGGCAAACCATAAGACATGACGGTTATTGAGGTGAGCAGTCTCGGGGCGTAGGAAGCGAGAGAAAGCTACTGTATCGTCGAAACGCTCGTTGCGAAGTTGTGAAGTCGACGAGGCGGGATTGAAGGTATGCGGCACCAATAGTGAGGGAGCGTGAGCGTCGGAGCAATCGGGGCGCTGGACGCGACGTTCGGATGTGAGAAGGCAGAATCGACGTGACGAAGACGGGACGTGATGGACGGTAAGTGGTGCCGGTGACCGACTTGGGATTTCTTTATCGTCTTGCCCAAACGGGGTAGGAACGGTCGACTCGACGTGTTGATGGAGAAGCGAAGGCGAGTATCAGGCGGGAATCGCAGTGGGCCTCGTCGAAGGAGCTCTTACAACGCAGAGCCGTCGGCCGTATGGGGATGCTGGACCTTGAGACTGAAGGCCTTGTGCAATGTCGTCGTCGTTGTTGTGGCTGTCGAACAAATTTACAAGGAGCAGAAGGGAGAAAAAAACATCAAGGGAATGGCACAGGCCAAAGTTTACGCCGCAGGGTGACCCTTTGTGATGATGGTGTCAGTTACTCCTTGACCTGGGCTTGCTCTCTGCTTTGGCTGTCTGCCTACTGCGGTATAGACACAGGTCGTCGGCAGACTGAGCCCAGAAATGGAACGGTTAGGTGCTGCGTTACAGCAGTGGTCGCGTCTTTATTGTGGGGCTCCCAGCACACTCAGTGGTCAATGTCGATGCAAGTGGATTTAAGCGGGGAAGGGGTCTGGCGCGGCCAATGAGGCTCGGTTCGTCTAGGCCAGACCCAATAGAAGTACATCCGTGACGTGCCAGATATGTATACGATCCAATGTACTTCTGCTTGGTGTGGTCTAGCGGTCTTTGTAGCTAGCCTGGTTCGCTAAAACAGAGAAGAGAAGGGGGGGCGGGAGGGGAGGATACTGGTAGGTGCCTACCTAGCCCTTCCTTCCCTGGGGGTACCCAAGCAAAGTCACTTCAAACCTGGGAAGGAGGGCGGGCGCACTTCCTGCTCGCCTGGTTCAGGGCCCCTTCTACTGCAACTGCAACGCAATCCATGCTCTTGCTGGCGGGGACTTTGGCCAGACTGGAAATGTCCAGTCGGCGTTTTTGTCTGCCAGGAAACAAGACGAAACCGACAACCTCAGGTAAATAATTAAGGGACCTCGTTGGCAAGGAAAGCAAGCTCAAGTGAAGTAACCTGTTAGTGTGACCCGCAGGCAACTGTAAATCCGTCTCCAATCTACCTTGTGCTCTCACATCGCATGCTTCAATACCTTTCCTCAACCTCCCATAGTTCTCTCAATCAGACCCTCCTTGTAACATGCCCACTTCGACTTCTCTCCTGCAGGCCTGCCACATATTTTCCTTTCATACTATACCGATTACAAACCAGAATTGCAGCTCATCGCCCCAAGTCGTGGCGCCTGGATCATCGAGCAGCAGAATCAAACACAGACACAACACACACATGCCGGGGCCCTCCGAAGGTGGGAGGGGGGCATAAAGGCAAAAACGCCGGATGGACGGCTTGGAAAAAGCAAATAAACAGCACAGGACGAAAATCACCGTCGCAACGGCCATGCAAGCAATCCCATCCTGCATCACCGCCCACAGTCCGACATCAATCGCATCACTTTCACGCATTGGGACTGAAGACTCCGACCCTCCCCTCCCCCGTCTTCCTTACCATCCCGACGCTTGTCCCTAGTCGAGTACAGAGTCCCCACGAGACACCATGACAGCTCATCGGCCCAACTTGCTAGTTTGGTTTGTTTGGTTTTACCTTTTCTTTCTTATCTCGTCCATTGTAATAGTCCCCTTGCATCGGACTCTGCCGGACGACCAAAGGCTCTTCGCATTCCCGTTTATTTTGCCATTGGCTTCTGACGCAACTGGACGCCGGGGAAAGCTCCCCCTACTTCCCTTCCAACTTTCAACAAAACCTTTACGACATATACTCAAGGGAACAACAGAAACGCTACCCAAAGTTTGACTCCACCACATGGGAACTCGACGCTGTAATACCGTGTGCGATAATCTCGTGTCTGTCTCCCTGGGCTCGGGCAACGGGCTGGCTTGCGGGCTGGCTTACGTGCCTGGGCCTGCCGTCCCACGCCCAAAATGCCATTCATGAAAGCATATCACACAATAGGAGCCGCTCAGTAGGGGCAGGGATTGTTGTTGTATGATGGGTTATTCTGTGTTAAGCTAGCTATGTAATGGATTTGTGGCTAAATACGTTGAGTGGTGTTGGAATAATTCACATTCAATCGCCAGATTCCATCCTTGTTATTACTTCCTCCTTTCGCACGTTCCCCCACCGGCCCTCCGCCTAAAGCTATCATGGCTTTTCAATTTCTAATCTTAAATACACATTATCTCTATTCAGTAAATTATTAATTGGTTACTACTAAATCCATAGTGATATATAAAAGGAAAAATATAGGAAATTATACTTATTAATTTATATATTTTATTCTTCTTAACTATATATTCTCTTATTATAAATATAGTAAATCTTATTCTACAATTAATAATCTATAGTATTCTATATATAGGACTTAGTACTTTCAGTAATATTTATACTTATATTTATTATTTTCTTACTAAAGAAATTTATTATTTATAGTAATTTTTCTTAGTTTTTAAAGTAGTTAAGTAATTACTTAAGACTATTTTAAATACTAGAGTATTAATTAATAGGAATAGGTAATTTATAATATAATATATTTAAGTGGGATTTGTTGTAATTAGTATTATTAAATTATACTCTAGTCTTAAATTAGCTATTTATATTAAAGTTAAAATAAATTCTAAATTTTAATTAAATTATAAGTTTTAGTTAGGTAATAAGTTTCTATTGGACTATAGGTTTTAATTAGGTTATATTACTAGTAATTAGCTTTACTACTACTATTTTCTACTAAATAGGCTTGGATTTAGTTAGAGTTACCTTCTTTTTATTCTTCTTAGGTATAATATAATTCTTTAATTTATTAGGAATTAGAGTTAAAGTAGTCTTAATAATATTTTTATCCTTATTATTAAATAGTTTAATATTTCTAGTTAATTATCTCTATTTCTAGGTAGTATTAAAATATACTATTAAATTAGGTCTATTATTAAAGAAATTCTTTATAATCTTAGAAGCCTTAATCTTTACTCTCATATAATCCAGGCTCTAATTAGACTAGTATATAACTTAATTTATTACCTTTCTAATAAAGGGCTTTATTATATTTAATTTAGTTATAGGTTAGTTAAAATTGATTTATTAAATAATGTGTATTATACTAGAAATAATACTTTTTTCTATTATGTATATATTCTAAATATTAATAATATTAAATTCTTATACTATGTATTTAATAATTATTACCTAGAAATACTATTTAAATAATTTTCCCCTATAAAAGAATCTAGTAAACTTTTAATATAGTAGTAAGTTTATAATAATTATAGTTAATTTAGTTAACTACTATATTAATATATTCTTAATCTACGATATTATTCTAAGTATAATAAACTATTTAATTCTCTAGGTTTTTTTAACCTTCTTTAGTATTATTTTAATTATTTTAAGATATTATTTAATCTCTATATTTAATTGTGGATTATTATTCTATATAGTAAGTTATTTATCTTTATTATTATTATCTTTAAGAATAACTAATTCTTTTAGTGGAGTTAGGAGTATTATAGCTTAGTTAGAAGGGATATTTAATTCTCCTTTATTAAGGCTTATATTAGGTCTAGTAATAATTAGGATTAAAGACTAGGATTTAATAGTAGGATACTAAGTTAAGATTAATTTATTCTAAGTTTATATATTAGGTAAATTTAATTTAGCTCTCTTCTAGGTTTGATTCTTAACTTAAGGGAAGGCCTTATACTTGCCTATATAGTTAGTTATTATTTATTATATTAGAATTATTAATTATAATTAGATGTATAGTTTCCTTAATAATAATAATTCCTCTCTCTATTAGTTTACTATTCTAATTAATTATGCTTTCTAATTTTTAATTTGTAGTTGTTAGAAATTTATAATTTTAAATTAATTATACTTTAAATATAAATTAATTAAGAATATAATGAATTAGAGTAGGATAAAGTAAGGGTAAATTAAAGGTAAAGGTGGGAGGTTAGTAAAAGTGGGAGATTAGTAAAGTTAGGAGGTTATTATTTATAAGTTATGGGCTGGGTGGAATATTTATAAAGGAAGTTTATAGTTAACTCCTCTATTAATAGAAAGAGTATATTTAGACTTTAGAAGTAGAAATAATTTAACTTTCTAATTTTAGAATTATATTTATTAGTAATATTATAATAATTATGAGAATAATAATATTAAATTAGATACTATTTATAAATATTTTAATTATAATATAAATGATTTTAATTAGTTCTAATATTAATTATATAGGATTATTTTCCTATTTAGTTATTTAATATAGTAAGTTATTTATTTAATTTTATACTTTATTATAAAAGGTTCTCTCTATTTGGGTTTGAATTTTAGTGGTTTCCCTTCCTAGGTAAGTATTACTAAGTCTCTACATTTAAAGAGTAATATTTACTTATGATTATATTTTGTAATTTTAATATTATTTTAGATTAATTTAATTTATTATATAGTTATTTAATTGAATTTAATATTAGTTAAATATATAATTATAGTATTTACTAAATCTTTGGGTTTATTATAAAGATACTACTCTTTTAATAGTAAAGTAATATTTATATTTTTGTAGCCTAGCTAAATCTTAAATAGGGAGAATTCTATTAATAGGATCTATTAATTATTTAATTATTTAATAATATTTATAAAGTTTAAATCCTAATTAGAAATAGGGAATACCCCTTTAAGTATTCTTTTTAAGATTAATTCTATAATTAATTATATATAGAATTTAATTATCCTAATAGATTTATATAACTTTACTAGGGCTAGTATAATTAATACTAAATACTAAACTATTACTTATTTAAATTTATTAAATATAAATACTCTACTAATATTAGAATATAATATTTTTAGTATTAATCCGACTATTATTATCTAGTCTTTAATTAATAAAATAGTATTTGTTGTGCTTACTAATACTACTAGTTTCCCCTATATAAATCTACTTAAATAATTAATTTATATAAGAAGTAAAGTATTTCCTCTATTAGATCTTAGTAGTGGCCTAATATAGTTAATACTTATGACTTATAGTGGTTCTATAATTAAGATATATTAATCCGGATATAAATATTTTTATGATTTTATACTTATATAAGGCTAATATCCCTTAATATAATCCATAATATCTATGGATATAATTAACTAAAAGAATTATTCTACTAGTTTATATTATGTGAGATTAAGTCTGAAATGTCTAATATTATTATAAGCCTTCTTATACATATTAATTACCTCTAATTTAACTAAGCATTTTCTCCGGATACCTTAATTTAAATAGAATAATATACTATTATTAATAATAAATAATTAGTATTTTAAACTTAGTAATCTCCTCTTGTAGTTATTTAGGCCTATTATATTATTTAATAAGTATTTATAAATATTAGTATACTAGGAGTCCTCTATTTATTTCTTAATACTATTTTTAATTAATATAGTATATAAAGATATTATTAAGAACTCTAGGAGTTTTATTATATTTTTATTTATATTAAAGTATATATTTATTTTTTATAAATTATTTATCTACTATATTATTAATTTAATATTAGTATTATTTTTAGTAAATAAAATTATTATTTCTATAACTTCTAGGATATTAATTTATAAGTCTAATTATTTTATTAGGGATATTATAATTATAATTTCTACTTAATTTCCTTTAGTATAGTAAGTTAATTCCCTATTAGGGAGTAAAGGGGAATTATTATAGTTTAAATAGTTTAGAAGTATTCTAGTATTTAATCTTTAGTAAGTAGATAGTAATGAATTCATTATTTAGTTTACTAGTTTCTAGTCTAAGTATAATTCTAATATTCTCTTTATTAAGTCCTTATATTCTCCTTTACTATTCTTCTAGATTTAATCTCTAGTATTTAATTATATTCTGAAGACTTTAATATTATTATTATTATAGTTATATAAGGGGAATATTATTCTTAATAATATATTAACTACTATATTTTATTGACTTATAATATACTTAATTTTAATATTTAATATTCTTAATTTAGTTACCTAGTAATTATAAATTCTATTATAATTTACTAATATTAAAAATTAAGTTAATAATTTATAATTTATAAAAATTATTAATAGTTCCTCTATTCTTAGGAAGTATGAATATTTTCTATAGAATTCCATGATTATTAATAATTCATATTTATAGGTACTATAATTCTATTATGATTTTATAAATAAGAATAAGTTATATAAAATAGGGATATTCACCCCTTTATAATTTTATATTAGTATATAGCTACTTATATATTTTAATATATCTAAATATAATAATATAGGTTTATTAATTATTAACTTATATAATTTAAAGGTATTAGTAATAAGCTTCTTTATTAAATTAAATAATAGTAATTTAAATAGACCCTATTTCTATAGAACTAATTTAATTAATTAATATAATAATTATATAATTTTAGTATAGTTCTTTATTTATTAATAATAAGGTTTAGTTACTATAATAAATACTTAGACCCCCATTTAATTTATTAATAATAGCTATTTAAGGATCTTTATAATTCTTAATAGTTTAATTTATATGATACCTCTAATATTATATATTTATCCTATTATAATAATGAATATTAATCTAAGTTTAATTTTTCTATAGGATAATTTAACTCTAGCCCATAGGAATTTTAATAAGAGGTAATTTTTAATAAAGGCCTATTTATCTTCCTATAATATAAACTTTATAAAAATATTATTAAAGTAAATATTTACTAGTACTATAAATCTAGATTCTAATAGGGTAATTAATAAGGATTCTAGTTATGGATTTAGTATTAGGCTAAGGAAGATATAATTGAATTTAGTTATTTAATAAGCTAAACTCTTTACTCCTTATTATATTTATATGGGTTATAATTATAATTACTTAAGTATATTAAATATATAAATATATTTATAATTAGGGTATATAAGTATTAATTAATATATATATTTAAAATCCTAGAATAAATATATTTTAATTTAGGGGTCTAATAAATTTTTATAGATCTCTTAGAGTAGAGGGATCAATAATAACAGCAGCTCTTTATCCACATTTTTATAGTTAATTATTAGCTAATATTCTCCCTATAAATCATTATTCTTTTAAATAATAATTAGTTATACTCCCTAATTTAATGCGATTCTATTAGTAACAATTATCAACTTATACAGCCTAGTATCTTAGCCTTATTAAACTAATTTATTAAGCTAGTATTTCTTAGTAGTATTCTATTACTTCCTTTAATTTAAGTTTTACAGTTTTATACTTTCTTTTAAATATAGTATATATATATATAAATCTATAACTAGAAAGTTATTAGGGAAGCTTAAGAAGAGCTCTCTATATATATATAATACTCTCTTAATTTCTATTATTATTTTTAATAGTATATTTAGACCGATTTTAATTAAGTCATTATCCCACTACTTATTAATATATATTATAGGAGTTTTCTAGTTAGTAGGAATTTATATTATTTAATAAGTTATTAGGAATAATATATTTTATAGTTTAGTAGTAACTTAAATATCCATATTATAATCTACTATTTTATCTCTAGATAATTAAGTACTTAATAATTAGAATAATTAATATTATGACTTGATTTCATTTAATTAAAACATTTATATTATATATACTAATAACCATACTATGTTTGCATCCCAAAAGTAGGAAAAACTAATCCTAAACTCTAAATTTAGATTATCCTAAAATAAAGTTAAAAATACTAAAGATAGTCATAATTTAAGGATATACCTAGGTTAGAATAAATTATTTAGTTTTTTAATATATTAAATTTAGTATTAGAGTTATTTAAGATCTCTAATTTATTTAAGTTAAATAATTCTTAGTTAATTAAGTTTAAGAGTTAATCTTAGCCCATTAAATCCATATTATTTATTACTAGAGATAAAACTAGTCTCTAATTATTTAAAATTATTATAGGGGGCCTATTAATCTTAATTACTAATTTATTTCTTAATAAATCTCTAATAATTAGTTTTAATACCTATAAGTCAAGTATAATACGTACATCAAATAACCATAGTATTCCAAGTAGTAGGGATACTAAATAATCTATATTTTTTAAGTAAATATAAGCCTAGATTTCTCTTATAATTCTATATATAATAATATTAATAGCTATAAAATATATTATTATATCTATAGATCTACTTATAGAGTTTATACTTAGACTTTAAAATTTAATACTAAAGAGAGAATAGGATTTAATATTATATTAACTAACTAGTCTAGGGGAAATAATATTTATCTCTAAACCTTAATTTACCTAAATAGAATATTCTAGGAATTATTAATAAATAATATTTATAACTAAAATATAATTAACTCTAAATAGTCTTATTATAATATAGTACTTATTAAACTATTTAATATTAATTATAGGATTTAATATTACCTTAATTTTAATATATCCATTTATTATTAACGCATTAGTAATATAGGAATTAATCATAATATTCTTCTCTTTACTTTTACCTTTATCTTACTTTAGTTTTTTTATAATAATCCTCTATATTAATCATTTAAGTATTCTAAAAAACTTAGGACTTAATTATATTAAATTAATAATTAAAAGGTTAAATTTAATTTTTTATATAATCTCTAATATATTAATAGGTAGCTAACCTTCCCTAGCCACAATATTAGTTAATCCCTATTATTTATTCTTTACTATTAAGCGTAGTTCCTTAATTTCTTCCTTAATAAGTTTAGAAATTATAATTTATTCTCTTATATTTATTCTAGGGATTTATATAACTTTAAATATCTTCTTAGGCTTTATTACCTTTATTATATATAATATTAGTTATTATAGAATAGTATTTATCTATTTCTTCTATAATCCCAAAGATTTAGTAACTACTACTAATAAGCTTAGCTTTAAGATATATTAATCTATATCTAGATTATTATTAAATAGTATATTAAGGACTTTAGTAACTCTAAATAATAATTTAATAATACCTATAGATCTCAATTTAATAGCTAGCTTTACCTCTTTAAATTCTAAGAAAAGTAATACCATATTATTAGTATTTTCTAGAAGTAAAAATTCTATATATTAACTACTAATAACCACATTAATAGTATCCTAGGAATTTATTAATATATTAGTATTATTATTAATTTATTTATTTTATTATATTCTATTACCTATATCTTATTAATTTAAATTTATTAGTAAATTATAATTATTTAATCTTAGTATATATAAAAAAAGTAGGTCTTATATAAAGTAAATTTATACTAAGTAAGTATTAATAATATTAGGAGGGAGTTAAATACCTCTAGTAAAACTTTAACTATTAGGGAAAATTATTACTTTTAAATAAGCTTATTCCTAAGGAATAAAGGGAGAATTTAAACACTTAGGCTTTTAATATCCCACTTCACTACATTGTCACGGCGTGGCTACTTAAGTGCGGCTGCATTCAGAGCTCTCGTTCTGAATGTCCTGTTCCTTTTGCACGCATGGCGCAATGGGGGCGCGTGTGAAGGGTAGCCGCACCCTTGAGCCCCGCAGGGGCCCGTTTACGCGCTATTACACTACATTCAGAACAACAACCCAAGGGTCACACGTTCGAATCCCGCTTTGCGCGCAGCGCGCACTGCCGGCTCAATGTGGGCTCACAGGGCCACTATAGCGTGTTAACCTATACAGGGCCCTGGGGGCGCGGGACTTAGGTTTCGCACGCCGGCACCCAGCATCCCTACTAGAGTATAAGTCGCGCGGACGCAACTACTAGTGAACGGGGGGGTGATGTCACGGCGTGGCTACTTAAGTGCGGCTGCATTTAGAGCTCTCGTTCTGAATGTCCTGTTCCTTTTGCACGCATGGCGCAATGGGGGCGCGTGTGAAGGGTAGCCGCACCCTTGAGCCCCGCAGGGGCCCGTTTACGCGCTATTATAATATTCTATATAAATTACTTTACTATTTCTTAACTATATAGATTTATTAATATATATATTCTTTAATATCTTTCTATTAAGTAAGTTTAATAAATTATAATCTTTCTAAGTAAAGTTAATATTAATATTTTTATTATTATAATAATTACTTTATTCTTAATTATAATTTTAATTAAGTTAATATAATTAAGTTTATTAATTAAATAAATAATTTAACTAGTTATACCTATTATAGTTATTCTATTATTAATACTAAGGGTATTAATAAGTATTATTACTTTTATATGAATTTATATTATTCTAACCTTATATTATCTACTATATTAATTATAATTATATTAATTAAGTAATATTAATATAATTTAATTATAAATTAATAAATAAGGGGATATTAATAAATAGTATTTAATTCTAATTTAGGAATTCTAAGTAGTTTACCTAAATTAAATTATTAAATTATATTTATATAAATTATTATATAAGGATATAGTTAATTAATTATTCTAGATTCTAGTGGATTATTATTTCCTCTAAGAGGTAAACTTTATTTTCCTTAGCTAATCTTTTATTCTTAACTTCTTACTCCTCTAGTATATATTTAATATTAATAATAATATTATATATAGCCCTAAGACTAGAAAATATTAATACTAATATATTAATAGTTTATATTCTTAAATTAATATTTTATAATTCCTTTATAAATTAATAAATTAAGCCTTATAATTATTACAAGTTTATTATACCAATACCCATTATAATGGGTGCCATACCCACTATGATGGATACTGCCGCAATACACCGCCCATAGCGCTGTATTTAGCCTTCTGCGCGTAATTGTGCGCATACCTAGAACTTCCTCTTAATCCAATACATATTATACTAGCTTAAGAACTGTGACAACTGGTAGCACGACTATCTTTTGATCCCGTGATATTTCGCGATCTCATAGTCTCTCTCTTAATATGGGCAAATACGCCGCCTAGTTATTCAGTTGTTCTGGGCACCAATCGAGCCATACCACTCACCAGCGCCAGCGATCCCTCTCGAGATCGCAGTCAAAACTCGCACCTACGCCGCTAATATGCGCGCACTAGCTTTACCAACACTCTTCGAATCCCCTCGAGACCCCGCGCGAAGCCGACCCTCTTCGCGCAACTATAACCGACAATACTGCTCTCGCGAGCCCTCTATGGGAGGCTTGTGGGATCCAACGGAATGGCCGTTGATTGAGGCCCTTGAGGCTATTCAGAGCCCTCAGCCTCGCCACTAATATCGCCGCCGCCAACCAGAGCCTTGCCGCAAGTGTAGTGCCAACTTTCACAGCAGAAACGCGCTTTTTCGCCACGTATATGCTAATAACTGTGGCTGTAACTGCTGTTGGATTTGCGCTACTGAAAATCCCTCGCGCAATGCTCTTTTTCGCTATTTTCGAGAGGGTTGTGTGCCCTCTAGGCCTCCCTCTCCTTCTCTCTCTCCTTCTCCACTATTATCTCCAAAGTCTCCCGGAACCCCTGCCGAACCTCGCAGGGATACCGCCATTTCCCCCAGCAGCTGCGCCGAACGAAGCCCGGCTCCCTTCCTTCAGACCCTCTACAACGCCGCGAAGCAAGCCCGTATATATGCGGATCTAGCTGCTCGAACCGCGGAAGTAGCCTTATAGAAGAGGCCGCCAGCATTGCCGCCGCCGCCACCGCTGCCTCCGGTGACTCGACCCTTTATACCGCCGCCTTCCCCTCTGCTAAAGTGGATATTAGCCGCACCAACAAATGGTTTCCCACCTCCAACTCTACCTATCCTAGGCCTAGTACTACTATGGACCTAATAGCTAAAGAGACCTCAAGTATACTATAAGTTATGCCCCTATTGGCTCTCTTATAGTAGTATGGACCCTTCCCATGGGCCTACAAATAGTAGGGAGAATCCCTTATGGAGGGCCGGGGATCTAACTCACTATTGCGCATATACTAATAATGATAATGATTATAGTGTTATTTCTAGTGATAATGAGATGAATACCTATAATTATACTACTAAGGAAGCTAAAGCCTATACTGAAGCCTGTGTTGAAGAAGGTATAAATGAAGCTACCTGCTAAGACGCGTATAATTACGCGTATAAAGAGGCTTTTATCCATATTATGGAGATTAATGCCTAGGATTATGCCCATACTGAAGCTAAAGAGTATACTGAAGAGCAAGCTACTGAGTACATTCACGCCCATAATGTTGAGCCTAATAATATTAATAACGCGTATAATTACGCTTATAATAAGGCTTATAACTATATACTTAAATAAGTCTATGAATATACTTATGATATAAATGAGGTTGAACTTAATAACCTTTATAATAGCTCTTATAATAGGTATACTAAATCCTATAGCTTGTGCAAATCCCGTGGTTATACTAACTCTTTAAATAAGTATAGAGACCCTTATAGAGACCCTAGAGACTACTAAAATAACTACTATAGCAATATTAACAATAATATCCCCTATAATTAATATAATAATAAGTATATATTATATAAATTATATAATTAATACTCTTATAGGATACCCCCTCTATTACTACTCCGCACTAATAGGGCCTATGAGTTATAATTCTCTATACTTCTCTTCCCTTCTTTAATTTAGTATTAAAATTATAGTATAATTATAGTATTTTACTATTATTAAGCTATTTATAATAGTTAATTATAGTAATTAGGCTAATTATATCTTTTATTATAGGGGGGCAAATATCACAAATTTATTATACTAATACCCATTATAATAAGTACTATACTTACTATAATAAATACTACCATAATACACCACCCATAGTACTATATTTAGCCTTCTGCGCGTAATTGTGTACATACTTAGAACTTCCTCTTAATCTAATATATATTATACTAACTTAAGAACTATAATAATAATATTATTATTTTAAATATTAATAAAAATATACTTATAGTAATATTCTAATATTTAATATAATATAAATTAAATAAAGCTTAATTATAATATACTAATAGGGCTTTATTCTTTACTTATAAAATTATATTAATATTTACTTTAGTTATCTCTTAGTTTTAAATTATAACTAGAAATTAATCTTTTAATATTACCTCTACTATATTTAAGTCTTAAAGAGTAGTATTACCTATTATAACTTTATTAATTATTATAATAAAATATAAAATACTATTAATATAAGTAACTATTATACTTTTATATAATATATTTAATATTTATAAAGAGCTAAGCCTAGACTTATTTAGCCTAAAGAGTATACAAAATACTATTTATTTAAAACTAAAGAGAAAAAAGAGAAGTTTCCCATAATAAATAAAAAGTCTATATATAAGGGGCCTAGTAGGGGCCCACTAGGAGAGTACTGGGTGGGAACTAGGTAAGTAAGTATAGGTAAAGCCTAGGCTAATATTATCTAGGTATAGCCCATAATATTACCCCCTTCCCCCCCCCTCCTATTCTAAGGGAGGTAACTACTAAATTATTATTATTTAATATAATATCCCCATACCTCTCCTTAAACTACTCTAGGGCCACTATCTCCACTACTATAACTACTAACTCCCATATTAAGTCCACATACCTAACCCACTTTATAAGGGCCTCCCTCCACCACCCTTTACCCACCTAGTAGGACCTTACTACTAAAATATCCTTAACCTCCTATTTAACCTTATTATTATTATTTATAATAAAAGGTAATTATATATTTACTATAACCTACCTAAGTAGGGGGTTATTAATAGCTCTCTAGAGGAGGTCTACATAGAACTTTAAATATATAAAGCCTAGTATATTAAATTCCACTATAAAGGGGAATATTACCCACACTACTTTATACTTATAATATAGCTAGGTAAGCTTCTTACTTAGCTACAGGGACTTATAATTAGCTATATTTAACTATACTTTATTACCTACCTAGTACCTCTCCACTAATAACTACTTCTTATTAGCCTAGTCCTTAGCCCTTTACTATATAAATACTATCTCTATATAAATAAACTCTATAACTAACTTAATTTAATTAATTAATTACTAAGTTACTACCTCCCTACTAGAGAGTACCTTAGTAACTTCCTCTATTACTAGAATTAAATTAATATAGTATTTATACTCTATAAAGAAAAATATTATTCTAATAAAGTTATACTACTAGTTATAAAGTACTAGTTAAATAATAAATAATAAGTCCCCCTAATTATTCTAGGACTAGTAAATAAAGGCCCTTAATATAACCTAAATCTCCTAGTTATACTACTCTATACTACTATTTATCTATAAGTAGTACTTAGTACTTAATAAGTAGGTCACACTTATTAATCTATAGAACTCCTTCTAAAAATAACTTACTTAGTTTAACCCCCTATTACTAATAATAAATTATAGTATCCCATAAAAGTAGTAATAGTAAGTAAGGAACTACTAAGTATAAACCTTAATTTCTATTATATTTATCTCCTTTAGAATTAAAGACTTACCTAAGTAATTTATAATAACCTATAAATAATAGCTCTTTTTCCCTTTTATTAGAGAAAAGTTAATAATAAAGTCTATAAAGAGGTTAAAATATAATTAATTAAATACTAGGAGGGGCTTTAGGAAACCCCTCTTAATTTACCTCTAAATATAAACCCCTCCATATATATCATAATTTCTTATAAATCACTATACTATTTAGGATTACTCTAACTAATAAAACCTCCTATTTATAATCTCCAGAATACTATTCCTCCCTAGGTAATTTATAATACTAAAGTTATAGAATTCCTATACTAATTTTATTCTAAACTTATTTAGGGGGTAATTTATATTATTATTACTAGGAACCTATAACCTCCCCTAAAATACTAGCCTACCTAGAGTATTTATTTTATACTCTATAATTTATATTTTAAAGTAAAGATTTAGTAGGAGACTATAATCCCCCTAGTAAATAACTATATAAATCTACTAATATTAAGTATTCTTTTTTATAATATAATCCTAGAGTTCCTAGAAATTAAGCCTACTATTAAAGATTTAAGTACTATTAACTCCTATATAGTCTACTTAGGGCTTACTAAGTTAAGTACTATTAAAGATAATTTAAATTACTTACTCTTATTATTAATTATTATTCTAATTCTTAGGGGTATTCTACTCCTAGTATAAGAGAATATTAGGGACTACTACTTAGGTACTAAGTTAGTACTTAAGATAAAAGTTATACTTAATTAACTCCTTAGCCTACTAACTCTACTTTTTTATAAAGTACTACTTCTTTATAAAGTACTTAAGACCCTTATAATTTATAAATACTTTAAATCTCCTAATACTCCCTAACTCTACTCTTTATACTTTTAAATAGAATAATATTATTAAAAATTCCTTATTATAAATAGGGTAATTATACTTAGTAAAGAAGAAGTATTATAAATAAAAGGCTACTAGGTACCTAGTACTTTATTTATCTTCCTAGGTTAATATACCTCCTAGTACAAAACTAGAGTAGTCTATTTCTACTATTATTAGGGTATCTAGGTTAAATTAGTAAAGTATTAATTCTATTATAAAAAGCTACTTTAGTTCCTAGAATACTTACTACTACTCTAATACTTACTTAAAGGGAGTATTCTTCTTTATTAACCTTATTAATAACTCTATAATTACACTATATTAAAGTATAAAGACCTTATAATAATTAATAAACCTAAGGAAACTTTAAACCCCCTTAAGAGTTACCAGGGGGAACTAATTAATAATTATAATTAATTTCTTAGAATTATAAAAAATACCCTTTCCCATAATTACTATAAAGCCTATATACTTAACTTTAATAATAGAGAATTTATACTTCTTAGAATTTAATTATAATCTAGTAATTAAGAAATAACTAAGTACCTAGTAAACCTTATTCTTATAATTACTCTAGAACCTATTAAAGTAAATTAAAATATTATTTATATAAACTATAATAAAATTATCTAGGAATTAATAGAGGTAAATATTAATATATTATTAGAAAGTAATAAGTACCCTAGTAAAGCTAAAAAGGTAAATTACCTATTTAAATAACTTATATTTTATTTAAAAGACTATTTTTTCCTAATTAACTTTATTAATTCTAATCTTATAAAAGGCCATAACTATATTAAATTTAATATATTATTTCATAATAACTACCCTCTAAAGAGTCTCTAAAATTAAAAATAATAAATATTAATCTTTTTTAGTAATAATATTTAGGGCCTAATAATCTATATAAAAATAAATTCCTCCTCCTAGCTTCTTAATAAAAAGTACTAAAGCCCCTATAATAGAACTACTAGCTTTAATAAAGCCCTTATTTAATAGGTCCTCTAAAGTCTTCTTTAATATAAAAAGCTCCTTTCTTAATATATTATATAATAGCCCCTAGGGAAACTTTAGTATATAGCCCTTTTCATCTAGAATTAAGGGGATCTTATAATTTATACTAGGGTAAATAGGGGGTAACTAGTAGGCCATATTAAGTTAAAACAAATTAGGGAACTCTTTAAGAATATATACTAATATATAATCCCTAGAGTTAATAAGCTTTTTTAATACTAGGGCCTTCTTAATATCCTTTAAGCTTATAAATATTACCTAGTAAGTAGTAAGTACCTCCTTACTAGCCTTAGCCACACACTAGCACAGGAAAGCAAAGGAGTTTACCCCTAATAAGTAAACTAATTAGATCTCTTAAAGACTTATAAGTTCCTCCTAGTACTCTAAATAAGCTATTATACCTACTTTCTTATAAGTTATTTATTAAGCCTTAGTATTATAAACTACTTAATTATTCTCTATTTAAGGCCTATTAAAGTATAAGAGAGAATAAAGACTTTTAATTATATAAATATAAACTTTTTATATATACTTACTAACCTCTAGAGTTAGAATAATAATTCCCTAAGTATTACTAAGTAATAACCTAGTAGTATACCCCCTTATTTTCCTTTTTCTTTTATTAATAAATAATAAATAAAGTCTCTTTATAAGAGAAATATTAATAATAATATATATATTATAATTAATATTAATTAATATATAAATAATATAATCTTTATTAATTCTTATTTAAATAATAATTAATTACTAATTATTCTTTTATTCCTACTTTTATTACTCCCTCTATTCTTAAACTTCCACCTAGGTTAGCCCTAATACCTAACTTTATACTAGAGTTACTCTTTTCCTAACTCCTTATTACTTAAGGAGTTACTATTACTCCCTAAATTCTTATCTATATTACTTATAAATAATTTAACCTTTAAAACTCTTATAAAGATATTCTTCTTCTAATTTAAATAGTTCTACTAAATATAGCCCACTTTATTATAGTTATAATACTTATAAGAGTCTCTCTAATACTTTAAATTACTATTAATAAAAGAGAGGGACCCTATAAAACTCTAATAATTATACTACTTAATTATAAAGCTAATTATTATAATATCCCTATTAATATTATAATTAATAATTCTATAATAGGGTACTAGGTAATAACTAACTAGTCCCTTTATATATTTAAATTTCTATATAATATCCTAGACCTTTATAAACTATTTATTATACTTTATAGGGAGCTCTATAATAATTAAGAGCTCCTTTAAATAAAGTATTAGAGTAGCCTCTAAGAGGGAAATCTAGACTATATCCAATTAATTATATTTACTAGTCTTTACTAAGGTCTTTTTAAAGTAGGAAAAAAAAATAATAAGCCTCTTATTATTCTTCTATTAGAGCCCCTATAATTAGGCTACTACTTAGGGCTAGTTATTTAAATTTAGGTATATCTAATCTAAGTATACTATAAATACTTCTAAATTATAAGTACTACCTAGACCCCTTACTATATAAAAGATTTTAACTACCTACTAGAGACTAATATTTAAATAAGTATTAATTAAGTACTAATATTTAAAATTACTATTATAAAAGTACTTATTAATCTTAAACTTAGTTTTTATCTACTAAGCCTAAATTTAATACTCCCTTTACTTACCTAAGAACTTTAATAAGAGGAGTAAGAGCTTTTAATAATAAATAACTACTAGGGGGGGGGCAAGGTATTTAACCACTTACACAGCAGGAGTCATAGCTAGTATTAGGGCTAGAATATTCTCCATTATAGGGAGAATAATAAATATAAGTACTTAGGGAGGTATTAAGTAACTTACTAAAGTAATAATATCCCTTCTTACTAACTTATTTATTAACTTTATAATTCTCTAATAAAGAGGACTAATAAAGTATTCTAATTACTACTAAAGTAATTCATCCATAAGAGAGCCTCCTATAGGGATCTCATAGGGAGTATTAATTCCCTCTATTATATTATCTATTATATTATTTAATAACTCTTATTCATTCTAAGAGCCTAACTTACTAATTAAGTAATTTACTAATAAGGAGCTATACTTAACTCTATTATTATTTATATAATAAATAAGGACTAAATTCTAAATATATAAAGAACTAAGCCTAGGCTTATTTAGCCTAAAGAGTGCGCAAAATATTATTTATTTAAAACTAAGGAGGGAAAAGGGAAGTTTCCCATAATAAATAAAAAGTCTACACATAAGGGGCCCAGTAGGGGCCCACCAGGGGAGCACCAGGTAGGGACTAAGTAAGTAAGCATAGGTAAAGCCTAGGCTAATATTATCTAGGTATAGCCTATAATAATATCTCTAATATAAGGAATATAAGTAGTTAATTATAAAAGTATTTAGTCTTTTTAAAATTAAAGTAAAGCCTAGTAATTTATTAGGCTATTATAATTAATTTATTAAAGAATTTATATATTAATATAAGTAGGCTAATAGGGACTATAATATTTATTAATTTTAATATATTAAATAGAGTTTAATTTATTTTAATTTTAAATACTTAGAGTCTCTTAGTTAAGTTTATAATTTCCTCTTTATTTAATCTAATTAAGTAGTAATTTAAATTAAGTTAATACTAACTTAGATATAAATAATATAGTATAGGTAATTTATTAATTAGAATTAAATTAAATTTAATAAATAAATTAAATAAGTTATTAATAGGGGAGTAGTATAAGGTATTTATATAATAAAGTATTATTAGGGATATAATTAGGAGGTCTAGATTTATAGTATTAATTATTATTAATATTAATTAGCCTAACTTACTCTTCTTTTTTTAATTTATACTAGATTAATACTATCCTAATAAATAAATTAAGTTTTTTATAAAAGTAAAATAAATAACTATAATAAAATAATAATAATTAATTTATAATAATAGAGGTTTTAATTACCTTAGAGTAGGAGTTATAATAGGAGCTACTTAGTAGGGGCAGGGATCATTGTTATATAATGGGTTATTCTGTGTTATGCTAGCTACGTAATGGATTTGTGGCTAAATATATTAAGTAGTATTAGAATAATCCACATCCAATCACTGGATTCCATCCTCATTGCTACTTCCTCCTTTCGTAATCACACCTCGACTTGGCCTCTCCGCCCCGGGGCTATCATATCTTAGGTCTTGCGCATTCCAGGCGGTACCCCCCGCCCACCAGCGCCGACGCCGACGCCGAAGCCAATACAATATGCAGCAATTCAAAGGCGGGTGACCACTGACAATCAGCCCCAGCGCCGTTTGAGCTCAAGAATTAGACACCAACAACACATGCCCCCTCGCGTGGAGTGGCTTTGTAATGGTGCTAAACAAGAAATAGTGTCCGTTGTCGGCAGTCTCATCCATGTTGTGTACAGCAGCGGGCATGCCCATACTGTGGAGAGCCGTTAATACCTCAGTCAACTTTCAGGCACCGAATGGGATGCTTTCGATCAAGTCCAATCCAATACGGCAACCTCAGACGCTGCTACATGCTAGCTCTAAGCGCTAAAGGACAGAGGTGGCACTGGCTTTGGGGCTTTCCAGCCCGTCACACACCAGGTTGTAGTGAGTTAACATCACTGATGCTGGTCTTGCTCAAGCCGTCCTCCTGCAGCCCCAACACACTCCTGAAAACCCACCTCACACTATCACGACGTTTTGTGGCTTTCCTATCGTGCCACAGAACAGCCCTCTTGTGCGTGCTACTTATGCACATCGTTGCATTCGCGGCACAGCGGCACTTGTGCCTGTTGGACCAGGCCGGTCGAGATGTTCCCAGCGTCAACCAAATAGAATATTGCCGTGAGCAGAAAGCGGTCACTGTTAATAGCATCGACTTACCACCAAAACGCTGCCACCTTCTTGAGACATCACACAGCCTCTGCCCTGGGGCTGCAGATCTTTGTGAGGGACGGCAAGATCGTCGATGGGACACCCCGGCATGGATACCTTCGAGAAAGCAAACAACTCGCCTTGCCAGGCCCCTCCAGTGACCTACACTGAAGGTCACCAGTCCGGGGTGTCTCACGTTAAAGGAAAAGTGGCAGAAATATTGGAAGCGCCTCTAGTCTCACTGGCAGCATTGGGGCGGACGGAATTGATTAGCACAACCCAAACGATTTGTATTGCCAGCATTCGGCTGACTTCTACCGCGGAGTGCTACTTACGTCAACTGAGGTTGCATAGCCGCAAAAGGATGACGACCGCCCATATGTCAGGGAGACAACGATTGTTTGCTATCACCAAAGACGCCGGCTCTGGCAAGCTGGTGAAGTTGCCGAGAACTCCAACGCAGTATTGGACAGTTCCGGGATGAAGCCACGGCGAGTACCAGGAGCTGCCATCAGTTCAGCAATCCTTCCACACAGAACTCTCATATGTGACGTGCTCTGGCTTGCATCTGTGTCATGGCCTGCATCTGCTCACTAGTATTCTCCTCGAGTCCTCAAATGGAGTTGAGAAAAAAAACCGTCTAGGAAACCGAGCACAACCGCACATCAAGTCGAGACAAGTTGCAACAGAGACTTGCTGTACTGGAGACTAGAGCTGGACAGGCCGCCTAGAGGTGTCACGAAACGGTGTGAATCGTTCCATCAAAAGTCCACCATCGTCCATTCTGAGCACAGGCCACCAACGTCTGACACTGGCACCACCATCTCACGACATTCATGTGATGTGACAAACAGTCTTTGTCACGCATGCCCACCACCATCAAGATCTGTTATGCCGCATCCGGTCGCTGCGCACACTCTCTGTATCATCCGTCAAACCCGGGCGAGCTCAAACTCAAAAATCCCCCAAAACGCCCGCGCCAAGCGTTCCTCCCGCATGATTTCGACAATCCCGTCATCTTTGGCAACCTCATCCAATCACCGGGTGGCTAAAGGATCCCGCGGCCTGAGTGGTGTAAGAAAATCCTCGATCACCATCATGGTTGCATACGCAGCCTGACACCCTCAAATGCCTCGCTTCTTTTCTTGCCATTCCAGTCCTGCATCTTATTCACCGACTTGCCCATGTCCTTCAACCATTACTATCACTTCTCGCCCACCCCATCTCAACATTCACGGTCTACTTTTCGACTGTCTCTGCCATCCTCTCACCCTGCTTTACCAGAGCGCCGACTTTTGGACAGCCTCATAGTCATCGATTACAGCAGAGGTTCTGAACTACAGCCTACGCCGTCTTCAGCCTACTCCAACCCGCAGATGGGGTAGAGGCGTCGAATCGAGATTCTTCCATTAAAGTGTTCCATACTTGATGTCACTAGGCGCCCGAACATGTTACTCGCGCCCTAGACCTGCACCTCGCGAAATACTCCTCCAATAGAGTTGCCCATCATCTGAACCACCCACCTCCTGTCAGCAAGTGCGTAGGTACAAGTGACGACGAATTTGGTATTGGGTTTGGGAATGATCGACTATATTCCTACTCGGATCGGCACTCGGCACTTCTGAGCAAACTGTTCGTCCCAAGCGCGAACGCTAGTATCTCGCTCTAAGAAAAGTGAGAGAAAAAAAAGGGCCATCACGTCTCGAGTCTTGAAAGGTTCGGTGGTGGGCCGGTGCCTTGTTGAGACTTTCGCTCGCCTGCCATCTCAAACTCAGACATGCCAGAAGTCAGACCCTCGAAGTTTCCCTCTAGAATTTAGCCGTCTCCTTGCGGTAGCCCAAGGCAACCTTAGCGATTCATGCGACCGCATTTGTGCGTTCCAACAGGCGTCATGCTGGTGGTCTTGAAGTCTCTTACCCCAGATCCATCCCTGGCTCCTGCCCTGTGCCACCAACCAGGCTCAGCTAACTTGAACGTTGTGTCGCGTCAATAGATCGCCGAGTCAGCTGGACGTTTGCACGGCCCTGTTTCCCAAGTTTTCAGGGTTCTTCTATATTGCGTGTTGCGAACCGTTCCTCCGACCAAGCGAACTGCTCTACGTGACCCAGACGTCTAAGAGCCGAAAAGACGTCCAGAGTTAACTGGACAGACATTAGCAAGTGACTTTGTTGGGACAACCATCACACTTGGCGGCAATTGACTTACTGGGCCAACTTGGGGGACATGCAGGACTGTGGATGAGCGTCTTGGCATGCTTTCACTCCCTCAAACTCTCAATAGACGGGACGCGTCAGGGTTCGGTTACTTGAGTATTCTCCCCTCAGTGACCGTCGCCATCCGGTGAACAGATTTACCAGACTTTCGGCGGAATAGTAGCTCGTGCAACCCTCATCGCCGAAGTAAATAAAATTGAGACAGACTAAATTCCAGAGGTTTTTGCGATGCCAGGGGCTGCGTGCAGGGTTTCAAGGTGCTCAAGCGCTCAAGTCACTTTTTTCGCGCCAAGCAAAGCAAAGCACTGCTTTTTTCGCCTAAAGCAAGCAAAGTTCACCTAAGGTAGTATTCTCCATATAAGAGTTAATTGAATAAATTAATATAGAAGATCAAAATAGGAGTATAAATTTATATAGGTAGTGGCTTATGTTTTATTTTACTCTCTATATAAGTTTTATTTTATTTTCTTCTAGCTAGGCCTTATAAATTTAAGCTTTTGTGAAGGGCTGGGCCTGGGCTTGTTCAGCCTGAAGAGTGCGCAAAATACTGTTTATTTAGAACTAAGGAGGGAAAAGGGAAGTTTCCCACAATGGATAAAAAGTCTATATATAAGGGGCCCAGTGGGGGCCCACTGGAGGAGCACTAGGTGGGGACTGGGTAAGTAAGTATAGGTAAAGCCCGGGCTAATATTATCCAGGCATAATCTATAATATTACCCCCCTCCCCCCCCTCCTATTCTAGGGGGGGGTAATTACTAAGTTATTATTATTTAATATAATATTCTTATATTTCTCTTTAAATTACTCTAGGGCTATTATTTCTACTATTATAATTATTAGTTTTTATATTAAATTTATATACTTAATTTACTTTATAAGGGCTTCTCTTTATTATTCTCTATTTATTTAGTAGGACCTTATTATTAGAATATTTTTAATTTCTTATTTAGTTTTATTATTATTATTTATAATAAGAGGTAATTATATATTTATTATAATTTACTTAAATAGAGAGTTATTAATAATTTTTTAAAGAAAATTTATATAAAATTTTAAGTATATAAAGCCTAGTATATTAAGTTTTATTATAAGGGGGAATATTACTTATACTACTTTATATTTATAATATAATTAAGAGAGTTTATTATTTAATTATAGGGACTTATAATTAATTATATTTAATTATACTTTATTACTTATTTAATACTTTTTTATTAGTAATTATTTCTTATTAATTTAATTCTTAATTTTTTATTATATAAATATTATTTTTATATAAATAAATTCTATAATTAATTTAATTTAATTAATTAATTATTAAGTTATTATTTCCCTATTAGAGAGTACTTTAGTAATCTCTTTTATTATTAGAATTAAGTTAATATAGTATTTATATTTTATAAAAAAAGGTATTATTTTAATAAAGTTATATTATTAATTATAGAGTATTAATTAAATAATAAATAATAAATCCCCTTAATTATTCTAGGACTAATAAATAAAGGCTTTTAATATAATTTAAATTTCTTAATTATATTACTTTATATTATTATTTATTTATAAATAATACTTAGTACTTAGTAAATAAATTATATTTATTAATTTATAGAACTTCTTTTAAAAATAATTTACTTAGTTTAATTCCCTATTATTAATAATAAATTATAATATTTTATAAAAGTAATAATAATAAATAAGGAATTATTAAGTATAAATTTTAGTCTTTATTATATTTATTTCCTTTAAAATTAGGGATTTATTTAAGTAATTTATGATAATTTATAAGTAGTAGCTCTTTCTCCCCTTTATTAAAGGAAAGTTAGTAATAAAGTCTATAGAGAAGTTAGAATATAATTAATTAAGTACTAAAAAGGGCTTTAGGAAACCCCTTTTAATCTACTTTTAAATATAAACTTCTCTATATATATTATAATTTCTTATAAATTACTATATAATTTAGAACTACTCTAGTTAATAGAATCTTTTATTTATAATCTCTAGAGTATTATTTCTCCCTAGGTAATTTATAATATTAGAATTATAGGACTCCTATATTAATTTTATTCTAAATTTATTTAGGGAATAATTTATATTATTATTACTAGGAATTTATAATTTCCCCTAAAATATTAATTTATTTAGAGTATTTATTTTATATTTTATAATTTATATTTTAAAATAAAGGTTTAATAGGAGACTATAATTCCCCTAATAAATAACTATATAAATTTATTAGTATTAAGTATTCTCCCTTATAATATAATTCTAAAATTTTTAAAAATTAGGCTTATTATAAAAGATTTAGGTATTATTAACTCTTATATAACTTACCTAGGACTTACTAAATTAAGTATTATTAGGGATAATTTAAATTATTTATTTTTATTATTAATTATTATTCTAACTCTTAAGAGTATTTTACTCCTAGTATAAGAGAGTATTAGGAATTATTACTTAGGTATTAGGTTAGTATTTAAAATAAAAGTTATACTTAGTTAACTCCTTAATTTACTAGTTCTACTTTTTTATAAAATACTACTTCTTTATAAAGTATTTAAGACCCTTATAATTTATAAGTACTTTAAATTTCTTAGTACTCCCTAATTTTACTTTTTATACTTTTAAGTAGAATAATATTATTAAAAGTTCTTTATTATAAATAGAATAATTATACTTAATAAGAGAGAGGTATTATAAATAGAAGATTACTAAGTACCTAGTATTTTAGTTATTTTCTTAGGTTAATATACTTTTTAATATAAAATTAGAGTAATTTATTTCTATTATTATTAAAGTATTTAAATTAAATTAATAAAGTATTAATTTTATTATAAAGAGTTACTTTAGTTCTTAGAATACTTATTATTACTTTAATATTTATTTAAAGGGAGTATTCTTCTTTATTAATTTCATTAATAACTCTATAATTATATTATACTAAAGTATAAAAACCTTATAATAATTAATAAATTTAAGAAAATTTTAAATTCCCTTAAAAATTATTAAGGAGAGTTAATTAATAATTATAATTAACTTCTTAAGATTATAAAAAATACTTTTTTCTATAGTTATTATAAAAGTTATATACTTAACTTTAATAATAGAGAATTTATATTTTTAAGGTCTAATTATAACCTAGTAATTAAGAAGTAATTAAGTACTTAATAAACCTTATTCTTATAATTACTTTAAAATCTATTAAAATAAATTAGAATATTATTTATATAAATTATAATGAAGTTATTTAGGAATTAATAAAAATAAGTATTAATATATTATTAAAAAGTAATAAGTACTCTAATAAAATTGAAGGGGTAGACTACTTATTTAAATAATTCATACTTTATTTAAAAGATTATTTTTTTCCTAATTAACTTTATTAATTTTAATTTTATAAAAGGTTATAATTATATTGAATTTAGTATACTATTTTATAGTAATTATTCTTTAGAGAGTCTTTAAAATTAAAAGTAGTAAATATTAATTTTTCTTAGTAATAGTATTTAGGGCTTAATAATTTATATAGAAATAAATCCCTCCTCTTAGCTTTTTAATAAAGAGTACTAGGGCCCCTATAGTAAAGTTATTAGTTTTAATAAAGCCCTTATTTAGTAAGTTCTTTAAAATCTTCTTTAATATAAAAAGCTCCTCTCTTAATATATTATATAATAGTCCCTAGGGGAGCTTTAATATATTATTATAGGCTATACTTAAATAATATTAGCCTAGGCTTTGCCTATACTTACTTACCTAGTCCCTACTTAGTACTCCTCTAGTGGGCCCCTACTAGGCCCCTTATATATAGACTTTTTATTTATTATGGGAAACTTCCCTTTTCTCTCCTTAATTCTAAATAAATAGTATTTTATATACTCTTTAAATTAAATAAGCCTAGGTTTAGCTCTTTATATATTTAGAATTTAATTCTTATTTATTATATAAATAATAATAGGGTTAAATATAACTCCCTATTAGTAAATTACTTAATTAATAAATTAGGCTTTTAAAATAAATAAGAGCTATTAAATAATATAATAAATAATATAATAAAGGGAATTAATACCCCCTATAAAACCCCTATAAAAGGCTCTTTTATAAATAAATTACTTTAGTAATAATTAGAATACTTTATTAATTCTCTTTATTAAAGAATTATAAAGTTAATAAATAAGCTAGTAAGAAGGAATACTATTACTTTAGTAAATTATTTAGTACCTCCCTAGGTACTTATATTTATTATTCTCCCTATAATAGAGAATACCCTAGTTTTAATACTAGTTATAATTCTTATTATATAAGTAGTTAAATATTCTACTTCCCCCCTAGTAATTACTTATTATTAAAAGCTCTTACCCCTCCTATTAAAATTCTTAGATAAATAAAGGGAATATTAAACTTAAACTTAGTAAATAAAAGCTAAGTTTAAAATTAATAAGTACTTCTATAGTAGTAATTTTAAATATTAATATTAAATTAATACTTATTTAAATACTAGTCCCTAGTAAATAATTAAAATCTTTTATATAATAGGGGGTTTAGGTACTACTTATAATTTAAATATATTTATAATATATTTAAATTAAATATACTTAAATTTAAATAATTAGCCCTAAGTAATAATTTAATTATAGGGGCTCTAGTAGAAAAATAATAAGAGGCTTATTACCTTTCTTCCCTATTTTAAAAAGATTATTAGGATATTTACCTATATTACTAGATCCTATATAGATTTGAGGCTTTAGAGTAAATACTCCAGTAGTTACGCAGGTAGTTATATAATCCATATATAACTGTATATAATTCTCCTTAACTGGATATTATTCCTTCTTTTAAGGCCTCCCTCTCTAGATAACTTATTTTAATTAATTTACTTTTATTTTATATATAATAAATTTATTATTTCTATTAGTAAAGTATTAGAACTAATTAGTATAGTAAATTCTATATTAATTAATAATTAATTTTATTATTATATTATAATATAATAAATTATAAATTAATAAGGTTTATTATTTTCTAAATTAAAGAGATAATATTTATTCTAAAGTAATCCTAAGTCTCCCTTTATAATTAAGTACTATATTAATAGATATAATAGATTTAGAAGGTAATAGTTTGGCCTCCCCTTTTATATTCTATTTTTTAAAGTATTAAATTATATTTTAACTAAATAAAGTTTTAAATTCCCTAATTTATAATTAATATCTTAGTTTATTTTATAATAATTTTATTAGCCCTATTTAAATAAAGTTTTTAATTCTCCTTAGTATTAATAAGGTTCTTATTATATTATATACTCTTTATTCTTTAAATAATTATAAATATATAATTTATATTTCCTCTTTAATTATTTTATAATAATTTTAAAAATTATTCTTTTACCCTAGAGTTAATAGAATTATTATTCTCCCTTAATAATTCTTAATAACCCTTAATAATTCTTATTCTCCCTTATTAATTCTACTAAATTCTATACTTCTTTCTTTATTTCTCTACCTCCCTTACCCCTTATTTATAATTTATTCCTTTTAAAATAATTAATAGTAAAGAATACTTCTAAATAATAATTAATTTATTTAAATAGTAATAAATTACTAATTTAATTCCTTCTTTTCTAGACTATTATAGAGTAAGTTATATAAAATAGTATAAATTAATTAATTTACTTTATTATAGAGTAATTTATTCTACTATACTTATTAAGATTTAGTTAATTTAATTTTAAAAATAAGTACCTCCCTTTTCTTTTATAGAGAGATTTTATAAGAGAATATATTAAATATATACTAAAATTACTTATTATTAATAATAATTTACTTTTTTATATTATTTATATAATATATTAAATATATTATAAATAATAATAATAAAGTAATAATTCTATAGTAGTATACTCTTTTTTAGTTCTTTAAAATACTTAAGAGGGGTAATAATTATATTTAATTTATTTAACTTCTTTTTTATTAATTTAACTTATTTAGCCTCTTTTTTATTAATTTAACTAGTTATACTAAATTATTTAATTTATTATTATTTTATATTATTTAGTACTAAATTCCTCTCTCTCTTATATTTTTAAAAATCCCCTCCTTCTTATAATAATTTCTACCTCTAATCTCTCCCTCTTATAATCTCTAGTCTAAATCTCTCCCTTTTATAACTTTATTACTATTTAATAAAATTATTAATTAGTTTATTATTATAATAAAGGTTAGTACTTTTAGGAAAATAATTTTCTACTAGTAAATAAAGATTTAATAGAATTATTAATTAATTATATTAGTAGTACCTAACTTTTTTAAGTTAAAATAGTATATATTAAGTTGTTTAGATTACTTAAATTACTCTATTAATTTACTTATTATTATTCCTTTTTATTAATATTTAATTAAAGTATATAATAAGTATTAATTCTTAAGTTAAATAATTATTTATTAATTTACTTTCTTATTTATTATTTATTATTATTTTCCCTTAATTTAATAAATAATTATAATAATTCCCTCTTTAGGAAGAACTCTTTAATTCCTTTTAGGAATTAATTAATTAAGTTAAATTCCCTTTTTAGGAAGCCCCTTTTTAAACTAAAAGTATTAAGTTTTCTCTCTTTAGGAAACCCTTTTAGAGAAAAATAAGTATTATAAAAACCTCCTACTCTTTTCTAATATTCCCTTCTTATAAAATTCCCTATTTAGGAAGTCCTATTTTAGGGTTAAAGACTAAGTTCTCTCTTTAAGAAGACTAAGTTCCCCTTTTTAGAAAGAGAAATAATAATTAGAGTAAGTAAATATATTTAAATTTAATATTTATAATTTATTTACTAAATAAATTAACTCCTAATAGTTATAGCCTAGGGAAGGTACTTATATTTATAATATTAATATTAGTTTATTTATAGTTTATTTCCTTTTATTATTCTTCTAAGTATTATATTAATTACCCCTAATACTTTTATTAACCTAGTATATTAAAAGTCCTTAATTCCTATTTTTAATAAGTTTAAAGACTTTATTAATTATTTAATATATAATTAATTATATACTTTTAGTAATAAAAAAATAAACTCTATTAAAATTATAAATTTTATTATTTATTATATTAGTATATTTATTAAATATAATTTATAAAGTAAATAATTATAATTTAACTTTAAGAATATCTTTAAGAACTATATAAATACCTTTAAATATATAAATAGTCTTATAATTAAGGCTCTTTAAAAGTTCCTCTTATATAAAGGTTATAAGCACGGAAAGGTAAGTAGGTAATAAAGTAGTAAAGCTTCCACATATATATAATAATATATTGGGTAGAGTGTAGTGTATAAGAATAGTTTTAATAGTTTATTATATAATATTTAAATAGAGGAATTTATGAGAATAAGAAAAATATATATTTATTAAAGTCTTACTTACTTACTTAACTAGAAAGGTAGGAATATTTCTAACTTATTATACCTCTTATTATTATACTTAGACCTCTATAGAGCTCTATATTAGTCCATTACGGACTACCGAAGTGGGTCCGTGTGGGTCCGTGTGGGTCCAAGCGGATCCGGACCTCCGAAGTGGTCTGTGCGCTGTATTAGCGTACGCTTTGACGCATATTTCTATTATTAGATTATTATAGCTATATTTAGCAGTATTAGTATATAGTATCAAACCATATACCATTCAACTATAAATTTTATAAGGAATTCAAATATCCAATCCATTTCTTCATATCATATAAAATAATAAAAATATAAATAAATATAGAATATTTAAATACTTTATATATAAATATAGTTATAAAAGAATATATATTAACCTTATAAATTATATTCTTATATCCCCCCTTAAAATAATAACTTTTATAAAAGTTATATCTTAAAGATATAATAGAAATATATAAAAGGAAAAAACCTAATTAAAAGAAAACCTTTATATATAAAAATAAAAAAATATAAATATATATATATAAAATATATATATAAAAAAAAAGAAAAAATTAAGTAAGAAAACCTATATTACTAATAGTATAAGTCTATATCTCTAAGAGGGAGTAACTTATTATCTTTACTATTAGTAGGTAAAAAACCTACTTCTTTTATATAAAGCACATCTTTAAAAATATTAAATATATACTTTTTAACTAATTTAGTTAAAATATCAGTAATATTTTCTAATGACTTTATATAATATAGAGTTATAAGTAAATTCTAAACTACATCTCTACTAAAATAATATTTAATAAATATATACTTACTCTTTTTATGGAATTCTGGATTTTCAACTAGCTTTTGGGCTCCCTAATTATCTATAAGTATTTTTAGAATAAATACTTTAATATTTATAGAAGCTATTTCTATTAGAAACTTATAACTATTATATAAATAAATAACTTCTTTAGTAGCATCTACTAAAGCTATATATTCAACTTCACAACTACTTAAAGTAATTATTTTTTATTTAGTAGTATTCTAACTTATAATATTATATAAGCCTAAACAGAAATTATAGCCTAAAGTAGATTTTCTATCTTTAATATCTCCAGCCTAATTTAAATCTAAAAATCCAATAATATTAAAATTAATATTATAATTATAATATAAACTAATATTAGGGAAAGTATTTATATATACCTATATATAGTTTAATATTATAATATAATCCTTGGAAGGATTTACTATATATCTAGTATATTTATTAACTATATAAGTTATATTAGGTCTTGTTTTTAAAGATAAATATAATAAAGTACTAATTTACTATTAATAACTTAATATATTTTCTTTAGAAGCCTGTTCCTTATTAGATACTAGGTATTTAGTATTTATATAAGGAGTATAAATAGAATATAAATCTCGTTTACTATATTTAGTAAGGATTTTATTTATATATTCAGTTTAATGAATATATAAGGCTTTATTCTTCCTATTTATATTAATCTTGTTTGTAAGAAAAGTAGTAGGAACCCCTAGCTTTTTTATATTTATAACTTTTAAGACTTTATTATATATATAATTAGTAGTCTTTTAATTAATTATTATATTTAATATATTATCCACATAATAAGCTAAAATAGCTTTATAGTCTTCTTTATTTAATATAAATACCCCTTTATTATAAGGTGATATTATAAAGCCTATTTTATATAAAATATCTTTTAGGTGTATATACTAAAGATGTGGGCTTTATTTTAAACTATATAGAGCTTTTAATAACTTGTAAGTATAGTTATTATTACTCTTAGTTAAATAATTATTAGAAAATTCTAGTTTATTATTCTTATAAATAAAGCTAGTAGGTAGCTTAATATAGATATCTTTATCTATATTAGTATAAATAAATACTAAAGTA